>CM029116.1:21715299-21775299 GCA_016859345.1 Istiophorus platypterus
GCTGTCACAGCACTGCATCTTCGCATGTGTGTATATATGTGTGTGTGCGTATCTGAGACTGACTGTTTGCATATTTGTACACGACGAGAGGTATGACATAAAAAAGCAGAGTGAGGGAGGTAGACACAGGGCAGAGCAACAAATCGTTTCATATCTGTTTCTTTGTGCTATGTGCTATGTGTGGTTTTAATGAAGAGTTGCGTGTCATTTCCTGTGTGTATCTCTCTCCTTGTCCACTGGGTGTGGTTATCTCAGAGTCACCATAAAACTGTGAATCACTGGCCTCTCTTTGCCGGTTTTTGTGCATGTTTCCCGTTGTTGGGTTTGCATGTGCTTGTGTCTACATATGAGAGCACGCTCAAATTAGTACATTCCTATGTATGTATGCCGTGTGTTTGTATTTGTGTGTGCATTCATTCCTGGTCTATGTGTGTGGGTGTATATAGCCTGTAGCTAGCTGCAGTGTGTATTGAGGGCAGTACATCAGGGTAAGGCAATCTGCCTCTGAACAGCTCCTTCAGGTGAGATTTATCACCACTGCACTTGGCCTCTTATTATGGCAATGGATTCCCTACCTCTGTATCTGGCTGTACACGTGCGAGTGCGCGTGTGTGTACAAGTGTGTGTTTTCTTAGTGCCCCCCCCCCATTAAAGTACTGCAGAGGGGAGCAGCCATTGGTTTGTGCTGACTCCACCCTCAACAACTCCTGATAGGGATCCAGTGGACATGCACAAACACTGGGAATAATATAAATGGAGAATGACATGAGAGAAGAAATAATGCTGAGGAGAGGAGGAGAGGAGAGGAGAGATTTGAGTTCATCCATTCTCTGCTTCTCCCATGTTTTGCATTTGGACTACAAGTTCAAGCACCTACAGAACTACAATTTCCAAATTTCCTGACTGGAAATCACGCAAGGTCCCAAAGCAGTGGCGCTGACTGACAGTCAGTTAGGTAGCACTGGAGAAATAGGTCATAGAGCTAAAAATACTTATCTATGTCTCTCTCTTTCTGTCTCTCTCTCACTCTCTCTCTATCCTGCCATCTTTAAAAAAAGACAAAATAAACCAGATAGAAAGTCTAAATAAGGGGATGATGAAAAGAATAACTTGAAAAAAGAAATACCCTTAAAAACATCAGACCTCAGGCTTACTCCCACGAATGAAGAAAAAAAACCGAGAGAAAGAAAGGGAATGAGGGAGTGCAACTGTGTGTATGTTTCTGGTTGCTTGTATATGTGTGTGCCAGTCTCCATCCACACGGGTGATACTGCACAAACGAGCGAGTGAGGGAATGAAAGGGGGAGATTGAAAGAGAGAGAAAGATCTAGAAATGGATGCTTAGACTGTGGTTTCAGCCATCGCACAGGGCTGTTTGCACACAGAGCCAGTTATTACATGGAACTCATTTAGCTCGGCTCAGTCAGGCAGGGCAGAAATAATATTATATAGGCCCTGCCACAGCCGCTGCCAATACCACAACACACGATTATCTACATCTCCCCCTCTAATCAGCAAAAAGAAGTAATATTGCTGAAATATATGCCACATCAACTGCCATTTTGACTAATTCTACCACCTGTGTCTTTAAATTCATTGTAATAAAGGGAGATTCTGACTTCTAATTTCATGTAATTGCACTTTTTCCCTAAAACATTTTGTTTTTATGGATTTTGTAATCCATTTCATAGGCAGGAAGCACCAGAAGTTGATGCAACCATTTGGAGGCAGGATCTTCATATCTTCTTTGTAATTAGCATAACACTCTGTGATGCCAAAAACAGAAAGATTGTATAATTTGGTATGAGCAGTGGACTATAAACATTTTCTGTGAGTAGCTAGTCCAAATCTACAGTAAATCCCTCTAAAGGAACTGTTAGGAATAACCTCTTCAACAAGATTTAAAGGGATCTGATAAAAGGCATAGAGAATTTCCCCCACTACTTTTTGCTGAATATTAAAGTAGTGGCATGCCTCGATTCCCAATGTAAAGAAGTGTGGTGGAGAATGGGGGTTGGGGGTATGAGGGCAAGCTACTTGGAGGACCGAGATGGTTTGAAGCCAAAACATAGGAAAATGGGAAAGGAGAGAGCAAGACAGAGAGGAAATGGCTGAACAAAAGGGAGATGGCGAAAAGAGAGATGGATGGAGAAGGTGATGAAGAAAGAGGGAGGGAATGTGAAAGACTGGGCCAGCAGGAGTGATTGGTGGACAGAGGAAATAAGAGGGAGAGAGAGATGGAGAGGGAGGCAGAAGAGAAGGAGAGAAAGACAGATTAAACAAGTCTCTAATCCAGCAGAGAAATAGATAGAGTGAGGGCTGGTATAAGGAAATTCCCAGTAGACTATGGCGAGCTGCTCTCTTCTCCTCTGATTTGCCTTAGCACACAAATGAACCCTCCACTGTACTTCCACGCACATACGCATCAACTGGCTATCACGCTGCAAGTCCCACTCACACTTGGCTGGGCAACGGGCAACAGTTGTAAAAAACTTCCCACAGAATTGACATCCACTGAATTAATACATCATTTATTTCAGATATTCACAAGGTTTGAGGACATTTGAGGACACAACAGGCATTGTCTGCGGCGTACAGGCAGTCACCCCATTAGAGCCGACATTGAACCAAATTTTGCTGGTTGTTTGGGCATTTTTACTGGGTCGGTCCCTAATTTGTAAGCTTCTAATAGCAAGTTTGTTTGTGCACATGCTGGTTACCAGGGCTTATTTAAAAGCCGAACGCAGTGTGGTAACTGGAACATAGTTGAACCCATACTGTGTAACAATGGCATTTATACAGTTGGTGAGATTTTAAAGTTAGTGCTGATTGCTTTGGCCATGTGCAATAAATACATTCAGCGTTATTTCTGCGCATAGAGACAGATGCTGTAGAGAAACAGTACAACAGCATCCCTGCAGGAGTGAAACCGGCCAACAACTTGATGGCTTGTTATATGACTGTTTCCTCTTTTGTCTAACTTCCTTAGCACCTAAAAATCAATGTAAGACCATGATTGAAAATTGGACACTAGTTCATTATTTACTGGCCACAACCTCTTCTCTCAATCTCTCCTGGTATTCCATGCAAATCAGTCAATTTAATCCCCTGACTTGGTGTCACTGAGGGCCTCTGAGAGCAATCACGCCACACTTTGGCTCTGCTTGGATGGGCATCCCATAGAGGAGAGGAGGAAGAGGAAGAAGAGGATGAGAGGAGAGGATGCTCTGAACTCAAAGGTCCAGTATTACAGCCTTCATATATCCCATATATCCTTTTCTGTCTCATCACCAAATGAAATTACTGAATATCAGCTTATTCGTGTACAATTAAGCCTTAGAATTGTCGATCTTGCGCTTTATTTTAATATTACGGACTATAAGTGTTTACAATGTTAAGAGTAAAATTAATTTTGCCAAAACAGTAAAATACCATCATAGCCAATCAGGGCAGCACACAGTTCCCCAGTGAGTACCATTGCAATCCTCTCTCTCCTGTCAAGTGCTCTTCAAAACAGGCACGTACAGGGCAGTCGTTCATGGAATTGCATGAAATGTCGCCTGTGTCTGCATCTCAGAGAGGCTGACAGACAGACAGACAGACAGACAGACAGACAGACAGGCTGTCTATATCCAATATCCCTGCCCAGGTAAAAACCTGCACAGCATCAAATGTGCGCTCCTGCTTTGTACATTGTGACTTTTCTTTGTTTCAAACTGCCTAAGCTGAATCTTTTGTGTTCTCAAACTCTCTTCGGTTGCATGTTTATATTGGAGCTATTGTTGTTTTTTGTTATTGTTTTTTTTGTTTTGTTTTTTTTTTGTCAGCCTAGATGTGTTTAAGTACCCGCTTACAGACGCACATCAGCCACCTTCTTGGCCGGGAGCCCAGGCGGGCAGCAGGCGTCTGCATTCCGCTGAAAGCAGTCTCAGAAAAACAAACAAAAAAAGACCCCTAAAAAACTGCTCAAAGGGGATCATCACAGGAGAAACTTCACGAGAAATCCACCCGTTGAAAGACCACTTGGCAGAAATAAACATCCGCCGAGATGGACTTTAAGTCAAAAACGCCGGATTGCAATTTTTTTTTATTATAGCCCTTATTATAGGCGCTGAAGATAAACGCAAGTCTCGGAGTGAAGCCGTGCACCAGCGTATTTAGCTCAGCCTGTATTTCCCAGAGCTCCGGCAGTAAAGGTAACGCTGCAGCCAAAAACCCGAGCAGTGAGCTTCATTCTGCCTACCTGTTTACCCCCTCTCTGTCCAAAAAAGGAAACGTGCTCACAGGTACTGTGAAGCCATCAAAGCCCCCTGCCTCCTGGGCCAGCCTTGCCACTCCAGCCCGGCTTTGACCGTGATCTTGGCTGGCTACACTGGTAAGGGACATACCGGGTCACCCAAATCTACCTCCGGCATTCCTCCATATCCCTGCACACACGCTGCTGACGGCTCAGGGAAATGCTTATATGAATTGCATCGGAGCGAGCGCACAATAATCCCCCCTCATGTCCAAAACACAGACACCCCCCGTCAGCTTTAAATATAACTTTTCTTTCAGGCTAAGACGCATCCCCTGACATTATCTGCATCTCTGCTGTATGCACTGCATGGGTAGATGTGTTGGTAATCATGCTGACAATTATCTAGGAATTTAAGGGTCTTAAATTTGCACTGACAAGCATGCACAAAATATATAAAAAGCGCAAACGCTCAGGAAAATGTGTTGTACTTACGATTTGAGGGGGTTCTGTACCGCTGTGGCCATTTTGATATAGTATGATAGAATGCAACACTGCAGAGCCCGGTATTGTACATGTAATGTAGCAGCTATTTCAATTTCATTCATTCTCTGGGGCTGCGGCTGGAGCGAGCAGCCAATGGGAGGCGGAAGCGCTCCGTGACAGCTTTGGGGAAGTGTAGTTTTTTACGCATGTCAACATGAAACATACCGAGGAGGAGAGCACTACAAGTACCGGCGGGGAAAGCGTTGTAAATGGACCACAGTCCCGCCTCGGACTTGTAAGGGGGGAAGCCCCCCCTACCCCCAACCCAAAGAACGGAATTTATAATAAAATGTCTACAGTTGTATAAAGGTTGGGTTGCAGGGCTGTCTGTCAGTCTGTGGAGGCCAGCTGCTCTTTTGCATTATTGCCTTGTCTGGATAATGATGGGTGAGATGGGAATCTATACTGAGGGGCTCCTAAAATTGCATCACATCATAGAAGTTGCAACTTGTTGGATACATTTCATGATGGATTCGTTTCAACGAAAAAACGCTATTGATAAATCATTTAGAATTCATTTTCTTTGCATATTTCTGGAAAGGAGGGAAGCAGGTTGTTATGGGTGTAAATGTAGGTTTAAATGTTCTGGCCAGATATATCCTCACCTGTGTGCATATTATATAGAACAACTAGGTTAGACAATAAGAACACACACGCGCGCGCGCACACACACACGCACGCACACACACATACACACACAAACAGTTTCATTTTCAGAAAACATTACTTACTTAGGGTTAAAATATAATGATGGTGCATTATAATGTGCCACAGAAAAGTTTGATGAAACTATATCATATTTAAATATAGGCTATTACCCTATATTAGGAAGTTAATAGTGTCTATTTAAGGACACTTTAGGAGACATTGCGTCTACATAACCTTACATTAGTGGTGGCATGCTGATAGACCCATGGTTGATCTTATATTATCTATGCTAGGTAGCCCTGCACTTAGCAGTTTTAATTATTCATTAATCAGGGGCGATGGGTCGGGGGACCTGTAATTGATTCTTTCAGACATTTGTCTTTCATGGTTGAGCCCGGAGTTAAAGGGTCGGACCCTCTCCATCCCCTCACTCTTCCATCTTTGATTCGTTCTCTCCTCATTTCCCTCTTTAATTTCTTCCCATCTGCTTTCTCTCCATGCATGCTCGCCTGTATCATTTAATGAATCCACCTCAGGTGCCCCATTACTTTTACACACAGATGAATGCGTTATACCAGGCTTTGGCTTATTTCAGCTATTGGACTGTATCTCATTTATTTCTTTCTTTATTTATTTTTATCTTTGTGGGAACAAAGGAAGGAAGCAAGGAAGCAAGGAAAGAAGGAAAGAGGGGAGGATGGAGCTCAGGACCTTTAGAGCAGCAATGCTGGAATTTCTCTCTTCATGTCATGTTAGCAGTGGCGCCGCTCTGAAGCCATTCAGTGACATGTGATATTTATAGATCTGCGCTAACAAATATTTAATGAACATTAGCAAGCAGCTCTAAGACGGTAGCTGCGCACCAATAAAACACTCTCTGACAGTTAAAATGAAACTTTGCTTCTGTGTGCAGGCCTATTGCTTTGATTTCCAATCAGGCTAGACGCTTGTTTTTAAAAGACTACTCCTAATTTTTTTTTTTAGCTTTAGGTAGCGGGACGCATCTACGGCGTTTGATTGTGTTTGTCCTGCATAATCAATTAAGCTTTGAAGACCTACTGAAGAATGCGCGCATAATTCATGGGACTGCGAGGTTCCAGCTTCGTGCTTTATTTTTTAATGGTTTCTTAAGTTTGCCGAGTGTCGGGGCTGTGTGTCGTGCCCGGCTTCGACCGCACGGTGGCGCCGGCGCACCGGCCAACTCGTCCACCGGCCCGGAGGTAAACATCATGCGTCTGACGTCACGGCCCTCGGCTCCTCCCACGGCGTCGGCGGCACACGCGCCGATGTTGTGGCCGACGGACGGTCGGACCGAGTCCCGCTGAACTTCCCTTCCTCCCGTCGCCGTCTCCGTCATGTCCTGAGGGATTCAACGACGATGTCCGAAATACTGATGGAGGAAATGGAGAGTTTATCGATCGGCCCACCGAAGCCGGAGGCGCGTCCCGGCGACTGCCGGAGCTTCCTGCTGGTGGACGAACAGGAAAACCTGCAGGTAGAGTTAGCTAACGTCAAAACTGAGCTAAGAGCTGCTAACGATTAGCAGCTAAGGCTGTGGTGAGGAAGAGGAGAAGGCACTCGCTAATGAGCGACGTTAACTGTCTGTTGTCACCGATGCTGACAGTTACGGTGCTTATACACCAGTCCTACTGTCGTACGAACCACCGAGCTAGAGTCGAGTTATTATTGGCAACCGGACGAAGTAGCTTGTGACATACTTCTCTCCCCCGTTTGCCATTCTAGCAAATACTAATCGCCTTTTACGTGTTAACCGTGTTAAGGCCAAAGGTATGTTTTGGCTAACAAGGGGTAATGATACCTCAGGGGGCTGGAGGGCATCCATTGCAACGGAGGGAGGTAGATCAGCAAATGGTTGTGTCACCGGGAAAAACCCTGGTGAGTCATACAGCACAGCTGACCCGCAGGGAGACAGCCCTGGCCTGTAGCCTGGGATGTATGCACCGCCTCTGTAGAAAGTGGCGCTAGCCCCGACAGCAGCAGATGTTTACTGAATACAACCTTCATCTCAAAGGACTGTACGTAAACAGGATCATCGATAACGCAGTTGTTTATTTCGTCGTACGTTCAGGCTTCTCGTCGCCCAAGATTGCATTGTTCAAACAAACTCAATAAAGTTTCCCCCTCATGTGTAAGTGAAAACAGCAGGGGAGCCCAGCAGCCCATCCTCAGCCTCTTCTCCCTCCTCTCCCTCCAGGTCCGTGATGAGTCTGAGTTTGTGGACAGACTCGGATGTGGGGACGTTCCAGGTGTCAAAGTCCTCTCCATCTTTGGCAACACCGGCGATGGCAAGTCCCACACCCTGAACCACATCCTGTTCAGTGGTGAGAGCGTGTTCTACACCTCAAAGTCCCCCAGCTCCTGCACGGTGGGAGTGTGGGCCGCCTACGACCCCACCCTCGGCCTGGTCGCGCTGGATACCGAAGGCCTCTTGGGAGCTGCAGCCAACCAGAACCAGAGAATGCGACTGTTGTTGAAGGTAATTCTATTGGTCCCTGGTTAGTTTTGTTGGAATTAATATTTAGATAGAGGTGTTTATATGAAATATCAAATTACAAATACTACTTTGCCTACTTGATATATTTTAGCTTTGGCTAGTCAGTTTCTCTACTCAGAAACTTTTAGTACTCTTTTACAGTTCTCTTAATTTCTCAGTAAATCCTAAATTGCATCGTAGCCTTTCAAGATACCCAGTTTTCTGCCTCAGCTCAATGTCATTCCAGTGCAATGTGATGTTGTCACTATCAGCACACAGATTTGAGAGGAGTGTTTGTTTTTTCGGACAGCCATTTTAAGAAGAATGGTAACAAGGACACATCGAATTCGTCTCTTTGAAATTTAGTCAGCAGCTAAAATAGCTAGATGTGATATGAATTTTGGGATTTGCAGCAACTGATTTTCTTCTTTTCATTGTCCTCACATAATTAACAGATAATGTTTGCTCAAAATCTCTGTCTAATCCACGTACACACCTACTCTCCTCTCATCCAGGTATTGGCAGTGTCGGATATTGTTGTCTATCGTACACGAGCTGAACGCCTCCACAATGACATGTTCCACTTCCTGAGCAGTGCCTCTGGGGCCTACCTGAAGCACTTCACCCCAGAGCTCAGGGCCCTTTCAAGCCGCTGTGGTCTGGATGTGCCCCTCTCTTCTCTTGGGCCTGCTGTCATCGTCTTCCAGGAGACAACACACACTCAGCTGTTGGGTCAGGGTAGGGGATGGAAATATACTAAATGCATGCAATCACAAAAACATACCTTCGTTTAACAGATGTAATTCTTTACCTATTAAAGGATGGATTTTAGAGGTTTTAATTTCTTGCTCTGTGGTGCCTGTTGTCCAGCTGAATTTTCTTTGTGCTGTCCTTTCCTTCATAGACTCCAAGGTGGTCGGCCATGCTGACACGTTGCTCCAGAAGCGTTTTCACGACCTGGCCTTGCGAACAGAGGCCTTCAGCTCGGTGCAGTACGTAGGCACCCAGACCATCAGGCCTCCCACAAACTACAACAGCCTGCTGGAGGCCGTCAGGCAGCAAGTGAAGAACACTCACACACGCTCCCCCCGCCAGCCTGGGATAGTGTTTCATGCGCTGGAAGTAAATGGTTTACTGTTACCTTTGATGTTAAATAGGAAAAAAATAAAGTCTTAGAGATATATAACAGAGAGATGAAGAAACCTCTACTCATTGTTTCCCCAGGCCCTGAGTGAGCGTTTCTGTGGGGAACTGTCTGATGACAAGGTGACCCTCTACTCCTTCTTCCCAGATGAGTACTTCACCTGCTCTGCTGTCTGCCTGAGCTGCAGGTAAGTCATTACAAACATTTATGAGCAAATACCTAAGTACTCTCTTTGTTAGTCTCTTTGTTATCTCCAGGTTTTATACTTATTAGAGATTGAATTGGGCATGAAATCATTAGCTTGGCTTACACCCAGAACCATTTTGACTGAAACATCAGCCCGGTTATATTTAAAACCATATTGGGCAAAAATATTATTCAAAGTAGGGGCTCTGTCTTCAAACTTTTCTCACAGGGATCTTTCATTTTCAAAACTTTTGCCTAAATGTAACAAAAAAAAATACTGAGTGAAGGAACATCTTCCTACTTCTGAATCTTCATCCAGCAGTAAAATATTTATTTTGCCAGATGGAGTATCGAAGTCTTGCAGTTTTCCTGGCTGAATCACAGTATCGGAAGTTATTCCTTTAAAGCAGAAATCTGTTGTTGCTCTTGTGGATGTTAACTGTCTCTCCAGTGGGACACATAAAATGTGATATCTTTTCCAGGTTTTTGAATTGGAGGCATGGAAGTTCCCTACTATTCCTGTTTCATCTTTAGGGAAATCTAAAAGGAT
The DNA here is from genome assembly GCA_016859345.1 of Istiophorus platypterus. Classification (NCBI taxonomy): domain Eukaryota; kingdom Metazoa; phylum Chordata; class Actinopteri; order Istiophoriformes; family Istiophoridae; genus Istiophorus; species Istiophorus platypterus. The sequence goes on from CM029116.1 coordinate 21,725,105, forward strand.
AGAGAGTGGGAGAAATCATAACATTTATTCTGATTAATGGAGTCATAGTTCAGACTTTTACAAAACCTGACTCAGTGTCTGCCATGTTTTCTGAACCATCTGGTTTTCTGTCTTGCCTCCAGCATTCGCTGTAAAAATGGAATGAACCATCTGAGAGACAGGGTCTCTCACATGGCAGATGGGCTCTGCCAGTATGCACACCAGTACAACAACAAGGTCCTAATCTGTAAAGTAAGGGTGACACCTGACACTAGAATTGTTGGCCAATTTAACAGTACAAAGTAGGATGTTTCTTATGTGTTTTCAGTCTTTCAAATTTTGTACTTATATCATGTGGTTTCATGGTTCATTTACCTTTTTCTAATCATTCAATAAATGGTGGCTTACAAAAGAATAAGACATTGTACATGTTTAATATATTTCCTATATGACTATCTGTATGTTATGTCTCTAGCGGTGCTATGAAATAGGCAGAGAGGTGATAGTTGTGCCCAAGACGTCAGCTTCCACTGACAACCCATGGTTTGGGCTGGCCAAGTATGCCTGGTCAGGGTAGGTAAATAGACACACACACAAAACACACACAAAACACACACAAAACACACACACATGCTCACCTTTCACTTCCATTGCCTTTCAGCCAATCGTATCCCATCAACTGTCTGTTTTCCTGTTGTCCCGTCCCTCCCCTGCCTTCCTCAGTTATGTGCTGGAGTGTGCTAGCTGTGGTGTGATCTACCGCAGCAGACAGTACTGGATAGGAAACCAGGACCCTGAGAGTAGTGTGGTGCGGTCTGAGGTCAAGCATGTCTGGGAGGGGGTGAGTCCTTCAATTAGCCTTGTGTCCTGGACTGTTTTTTACTTTTTTCACTTACACACTTAAAACTTGTATATCTCCTCTTAATCCTAAATTGGCCATCTATATTTAACAGATAGTTTTTAAAAAATGACATAGATGTGGGAGTACACAGCTTTTTTAAACAAAGCCTCTCATCCCATCTTGTGGACTTAATTTCAATTGTGAGCACGCTATGGCCAGCTCATCTCTTGGTGTTACATACTGTCCACCTCTAACAAGAGAGCTTTATGTCAAAGTAATTGTTTCGACATCTGATGGATTAGATTATGTATTGTTAGCCAGCATTATTATTACTTGAGGCCAGACCGAAACACTTAGATGCTGAGCTTATATGATTTTTTTCTTCATTCTGATAAGGTGCATTCTGCATTATGAACGTAACATTTGCTATCAAGATATTGTAAAACTGCATGTTGTGTGGTTAGCTTCACCTAAGAGACTGAGATCACACAGCTAATAAGTTTTAAGCTTTTTTTGCAGCTACACTAAGGATTAATTTAAGGTTACTATAGTGATTCAGTGACTAACCTTTTTTCTCCCTGCCTCATTTTTCCATCTGTCTCTCTTCCTTCCCTCTCTCACTTTACTTGTTGACTATAAAACTCCATGTATCTCCCCTTCATCTTCTGCACCATTTTTTCATCCCTCTGTCTTTATTTCAGTCGGACACCTTCCTAACCAACCACCAGAACGCTGCCCAGAGGGTTCTGGATGGGATGAACTATGTGATTCAGTCAGTGTCAGAGTACAGCACTGGCCCCACCAAAGCTGTTGCTGCCTGGCTCACTGATCAGGTGGCACCTCCCTACTGGAGACCCAACACAGAGATCACTGTGAGTAAGAAGAACTAAAGTAGAAATGCACAACAAGACACAGCAGGGAAGTTCAGACAACAAGGTTTATTGTTGTAGTTTGTTTCTTGGGAAAATTGTTCAAGTAACAAGAATAATTAAGCAAGCAAGTGTTTGATATTGTTGAATTAATGATTGAGTCACTGCCTGTGTAAACATAATTATCATGTCTGTCTGTTCACCATTGTACCCTCCTTTTTTCCCGTGCTCCTCAGGCCTGTCATGGTTGTCAGAAGGTGTTCGAGGAGGCAGAGAGGAAGCATCACTGCCGATCTTGTGGCGAGGGTTTCTGCCATCCCTGCTCCAGTCGTAGGATGCCGGTGCCAGAGAGGGGCTGGGGCAATGGCCCCGTCAGGGTGTGTGAGGCCTGCTACGGCCAGTGTCGACCAGCTGACACTAACAGTCAGGGTAAGACACGTTCAAAAACGGGACTTCAAACAGGCCATTTTTTAGTAAAATACCACTCAAAAATTGGTGAAATTTGAATTGGTTAAAAAAAAGAAAAACATAAAGTAATTAAAGTCTTAATAGCAGCTGTGTTTTTGTTGTTTTGATGCAGCCACAAGTATTGGCAGTTTTATACACATGTAACCATGAACACTGTATAGAACATGAATTCTGTAACTTTACCAAAGGATGTGAATGTCAGTATAGTCATCTTAAGGAATACAACCACTGATTAATTAATCTGCTAATCATTCTCCAAATTAATGGATTAATCGTTGCACAAACAATCCAAAAAAGGTGAAAAATGCCCTCAACATAACTTTATTTTCTTTCCTACCAACAGTTTAAAACCTCACAAAATTAAATTCACTGTAATGTAAGGCAAAAAACCTCAACAAACAGCAAATTCTGACAGGCACAGAAGCTGGAACTGATTGAACAGTCTCTCAAATGATCAATTGATAATCAAAACAGCCACTGGTTGATTAACCGATTTATCCACAAGTCATCCTGGCTCTGGTCATTTTTATATCTTGTTATGTTGTTGTACAGTATTATGCTGTTTGGTCACTTTGAGATTTACCCACAGGCATATTAACTCCTGTCTTAATACAGAGCAGGTTCAAAAAAATGTTGGGTATCCTGTCTTAAATGGATTTCCTAGTTTTCATTTTTTCTCTGCTATTTAGATATACTTTGAAATTTGGAATTTAAGTAGTTTAAGCTGGCTTCCACACTCTTCATTTAATTTGATGTCATAAAATTTGTTAAATCTATTCACAGAAAGCAATAAAATGGTAAAAAAAAAAGAAATCACTGGTGCATCTCTCATTGTGAAAGAAATGCAAAACACAAAGTACAGTGGAAAGGGAGAGTGTGATTTCTTGTATTTATATTCTCATTGCTTCTGATATTGTAGCTGTGGGGTATTGTTATTGCTGCTTTTGCAAACGTTTGTCTCTTTCTCTGTTTCTCACACACATACACTCTCTTTCCACAGTGTGCAAGGTGGAGCCTCGTGGTCTAATAGCTCGGAGGGTGACAGAGGTGGCTCAGTCTACACTGGACATGGTCACCACAGCTGTGGACTACCCTCTCTGTGAGTCAAGCTGCATTTTATCATCACACGTTATGTCAGTGCAGACTGTTGCACATTTGTCTTGGGGTCAAGTGGCTTCTGACTGGTCAGATGTGATTCTAATTACCAATTTTACAGTATAAAACCATGATTATGCCTGTTGTATCACCGATGTAATTACTGGCTGATATTGTGTTTTACAAATGAAATACCATTTTTATTTGTTTCCTTGTGAGATAAGCTTAGGTGGAAGCAAACTGCAAAAACTATACATGCATGTGCATTTTGCTGATTAGGGCTGAACATATCAACAACAGCCATGTTGCACACAAACCTAAAATTTGTGCTGACATACTGAACCATGGGGCCACTTTGAATTGATGGTTCATCTGCAGGGAATTAATGTTATAAATAAACATTTAATAGGCTAGATGCTGTCCTTCCATCTAGGATATTAAATGGCTGTTTGGAGATTTACTCCATAAACGTTAATGAAGCTTTGGTTCTTGTAAAATCATTCATACCAGCCCCAGTGTAAATGATATGAAGCAGTCTCACAGGATGGGGTTGTTCAGTATATGCATATTTTGCTCCAATAAAAAATACACAGTCCCTACTGAAAATCTTAAACTAATTGTTTTTCAACTCCCCCCAGGTTTTGTTAAGGATGTGGCTCGACCAGACTACTGGGTGCCAGACCAGGACATCACCCAGTGTCACCAGTGCTCCAAAACCTTCACCCCCATCGTGTCCAAGCACCACTGCAGGGCCTGTGGACAGGGCGTGTGCGGATCCTGCTCCACACACATCAGGCCCGTGCCTTCCCGAGGCTGGGACCATCCCGTCAGAGTGTGTGACAGCTGCCACGCCCGCACCGACAGTCTGTGATTTTTTTTTAACCACCAGGAGAACTCGTCAAAAAGTGTGGTCAGTCTTCCTCTGATGATCCACAAAAACACTGTGAATCCTGGCCCTGCTGTTCCTAGAGAAAAAGGGGGCTCAACCTAACAGCACTAAATGGCAGAACTTGAATCAGCCTTGTTTTTGTGTGAAAAGACGAGCGGCTCTGATGCTTATAACAATAACCACATGGATTCCAGACTTTTATCAGCGCTGACCTAGGATCTGCTTTCCATCTCTTCTCCTGTCTATGTCCAAATTATTCTGCATCAGTAATGAGGCATAGCTCATCTTCACTACAGCCCCAGTCAGATTGCTTTAAGTCTGACTGGAAAAAATGGAAATCTGGACATATGTTTTTTTTAACTGACTGGTGGTAATTTCAAAAATGAAGACACGCAGCTTCCTCCACTTCTTATAATAACAGTAGAGCTTGAACTCGGCACTCTAGTGTAGTCTTTTTGCTCAATCATTTGTGTATGCACAGCTCTGCAGCAGGCTGCTTATTCTCAATCACAAGGATTTGTTCGCTAAAAATGACAAGAGAACAAGTGAGAGATTTTAGAGTTGAGAAGATGTTTAAACCTTTCTGTTTCAAAGAGCACCAAACTATCGCAACCACTGGCATTGTTTTTAATTTGACTCTTGTAAATTTGTCTTTTGCAAAGAGTTCAAAAGAGTTGAGATTGTGTGAAGTGATTTTTATCCTCCCCAGGATAACTCGCTGACTTGCAGAGCCTGGCAGGGAAGTTTATGAAAATTATGGACAGACAGTAGAAACAGAGCCAGAGCAGTTCAGTCTTTTGTTAAAGTTGTAGCTTTTCGTGTGTCCGCGTTACTCAGGGCAGAAAGAGATGCAAGATGTAAAAACAAGTCCTATAGCAGTTTGTGCCTTCATGGGATTCTTGATTCCCATTTCTGTAGCCCTTAAGGGTTTTTTTTGGAGGGGGGGTCCATATGTGAAAGATCTAATGCAAATATTTGTGCCTAATTACAGAGCTCTGTCAATTTACAGCCTTGCTCCTTTTAACTCTTGCTGTAGTATCTACATTATGGTGAAATTGATAAGAAGGTAAAATCTGTAGCATAACGAATTATAGACATTCCAGTATATGGAAATACCCATGTATTGATGTAGATTTATCTTTCTGCAGTTATTATAATAACTGGGCATTGTCCTGACCCATTGATGCTTCAGAAATATTTCTTAATATAATTAGTACAAATTATAAGCACGTTGATAGAAAATCACTTTTTCTTTCAAAGAGTTTCTCCGTGTAACATACTGGATGCATTAATACTGTTTTCTCTCGTTTCTAGAAATAACCAGTTCAAATTTAAAGATGTTTTCACGTGAAATCCAGCAATTGACAATCTCATTTTTTTTCCTTAATAAATCAGGCTTATCCAAATAAAGAAAAAGGGATATCTTGTGTCTTAAAATGTATTTAGTCACCTCCTGCCTTCATTCTCATTAATGCTTTAATTGCATTAATTAATATTAAACATTGCTGCAAAAGTAACTCTATGTTGCAACATTAGAACAGTGGCTGTGTCTGACCCCCCCCCTTCACTCATTTACCATTGTCTAAATAACAGAGACTCAATAGTATTAGTGCCGTAGACATTACAGACACCCATGAATCATCAGCATTTTCATGTCACACAATAGCCATAATTGCAGCTGTAAAATGTAATGAGCTGAATTATGGGATTGTTAGCAGAAATTAGTGTACATGCCAACTACATTTTTTTTCACTCCTATATAGTGCATACATTATACACTCAGAATTTGGACATATATACGTATAGTGCAGTATATATGTAATGATCAAATGAATCAAATGATAAACTTGATAAATCGTCGAAATGGAAAGCTATAGGTAAGTGAGGATATATTGTGTAGATATTTTTTTGTATTTTCAACCTGCAGATTTTCTTTGAACAGCTTCACTTATGATATTTTAATAGACCATATTGCGAAATCTACTTCTCTCGCTGAGGAAGTTGAAATATTTGTTTATAGGCTGAAAGTGTTTTCATATCCTCTGTTTCTTGGGTTTTGCAAGTCAATTTTTTTTTTTAATATCTAATCCTATTATATATCCTACATATAAACTTTAATTAGCTGTGTCCATTTCTTGGAGTTTTGTGGCTGTGAGCAGAAGGGCTGGTTATTGTTGGAACAGCTGTGTTATACCTAATAAGCCTAAAGGAGCTTCTCATGTTTTTATATAAAAGCTTCATATTAGCAATGAGTTGGAAGCACTTTGCCTCCAGGGTTTAACAACTGTCTTTTCTGTTTGCAGAGGCAGTAAATATATTTATGCATCCCTGAGTGACTGAGTCACAGAATTATCCAAGTTTTGTTTGGTGGAGTTGATTTATTTAGTGAGTGTGTTGCCTACAACCCCCCCCCCCCCAAAAGCCCCAAAGTAATTTACTTCTTTGTATGTTTTTCCCCTTTAAAGGCATGTGTGATTGCCCTCTAGCTGATTTAGCAAGAGAATCATCAATAACGCTGCAGTATAGCAGGTGAAAGGTACTGTAGGTACTGTACTGGTGTGTTTTCATTTCTTTCTCTCTCCAGACAACCTCCAGTCTAAGGCTATCGGAAGGTCACAGTCACTAGTGTCCACTGCACAAATTCACCACTAATTAATATCCATGAAGCCGTATTCATTTCCTTTGTAAATGAATTATGCACGCCTAAATTGATTTCAGCCCGACAGTCCCACATTATATGTTGTGGAAGCCCACAAACATCCATATATAGCCTCGCAGTTACAGAGTTCTAAATAAGCATAAAACAGTGCTGAAAGTAAAACTGCTTTTTATTGCTCATTGGCTTTATGGTGATCATCAGCTGTAGATTATAGTCTGCTTTTTATTTACTTGTACAGCATATAATTGAAGCTCATTGCTCATTATTCCATGGCAGGACCACCACACTTCTATGCTCCCATTCTGTATAACAGACTTCATGTGAAACTGTAGCTGTTACTTCTGTGTGTGGTCCTGCAAACTGCTGTGGAAATCATTAACCAAGCACAGATTCAGTCAGTGATGGTGAAAACCGCCAGACACCTCGGTCTTCTCTGTAGGCCGGGATCAGACTGACACAGGTGGAAACAAGCATGTGGATTGGCTTCATACGTATACACTTATTATCTGTGAGAATCCTGATCACTGTTTTGTCACGGTAATGTTATTTTATTTGGTTATGACAACTCTTTTAATCCAGAGTAGAGAGGTTCTGCAAGTAATTTATTTGCGGTTTTCAATAATATCACAATTACTGAGTCAGAAGATATTGGTAATGTTCATAGATGTCCTTGAATACATTATACTGTTGTAAATAGTGTAGTACCATGGTGTTTGTACCGGAGTTGTGTGTTTGGAGAGCTTGTTAATTTTTATATTTTTATTAGCATTGTTTACATCCATACATTGCATAGTTATACTCTGCCCTTTTGTCCTTTTTTTTCTGCATCTTAAAGCCTTAAATGTATCGCATATGATTTCCTTATATGTTTTACTAATACTAATAATAACTTTATTTGTGTAGCACCTTCCATGCAAAGATGCAGCCCAAAGTGTTAACAAAACAATTTAAAACAAGCAGAAAACAAAAATGATAATAAACTATAAGTAAAATGTGTCATCTCAATATAATAGGAAGGAAAATAATAGAAACATCAAAAATAAAGATCAAGGATTAAACAAGGTGCGGTTACCCAGAATTAAAAGACTGATTAAAAAGAAACCTCAGGCTTTTAATATCTTTGTGAAAATACCATGGGGATGGTAACATTTTGCTGTTTTAAATATCCAGAGAGAAGGTGTTTCATTAAAACACAGAGCAGCCTCAAAAGATTTCCAAAGGGAAACATTAAGGATATCTACAAAGGAAGCCAGAGGAAGAACTGAGAATTATAATTGGAACATAAAATAAAAGGGCAGTTGCTATTTGCAGGTGCAAGGTTATGTAAGGCTGAATAACCAGGTAAAAGGACTCTGATTTTGCAAAAACAGTCGAGTTTGTCAGATTCAGAACATTTTTATAACACTGCAATAGATGAACTGTTTTGATTGTCCTTTTTTCCCCATACACCACCAATATCCATCATGCTGGTAGACATGTATTTCTGCAATCAGGTGGTTTACATAGACAATTGGAATTTTTCTCTGAAGATATTTAGACATGTCATGCAAGGATAAGCACAGTTTACACGATCAAATTATTGGTGGTTGAATTCCACTTTGCTGCTTTGGTTTTGGGGCCCTGGTAATGGTAATGTTACCAGTAATACCTGTGTGTTTCCTGCTATGGGAGGTCAAAATGTCAGCTGTGAGAGAGGCCCTGCGGTGCAGAAACAGCTGGATTTGAGTCCTGGTGATTTTACAAAATTCGCATGGATAATGTTGCAATGTAGCTGCAATTATTATTCAGGTTCAGATGTGGTGATTGAAATTAGAAGCCCCAAAGCTCTTTTGATATTGGTTATTAGGTTAATATACTGAGGTTATTGAGCAATAGTGAGCCTCTGTGATTATTAGGACAGTATCAGTTAGTGTGAAATAGTATTTGTCACGCAATCTTATGCCTTGAGTCAGTTTACATGAGAGGCATTTACCAATCTCTAAAGGTTACTGGTATCACTGCCAGCCTTCAGACATGCGCAGTTCAACAGAGACCTCACAGAACCCCGGAGCACTTCTGGTGAGCTCTGCTTAAGCTGTGGTGGCATAAAATAGGTTGTTGGGTCCATGTTGTGATGCCTTGTATCTCCATTGGGGGGCGCTAGATGAACAGAAATATTGAAGCTTAGTAAATTTTCCATGAGACCCCCTGCTGTTAACTGTCCTAGGTGAGTCCCAGCAGGGGGTTTTACTATAAAGCTGTCCCATTTGAAAGTCAGAAACATGCCTCTTCCCTGCCAGTGGGTTATTCATGTTTTAAGACTTTAAACTGCTCGTCTTCTTCTGATGCTTCGGTGGTGCAGGGGAATGCACGGCTACTAGTTTGGCACATGGTTCGCAGAGGTGATGGGGTCTGTATATGATTACCTGTGTATGCTGTTTGCAGTGATGAAGTGGTTGTAATGCTTCATCACCATCACATACAATGAAAAGCTTTACATGATTATGTATTACTATGGTGTAATCAGACACTTCCACTAACTGTAGCATCACAATAAAACTGTCATTTAAAAGGAAGACATAAATATTACAGCATTTACTCATATTACTGACAATCTGTCATGCTCGTGATGCCAAACAGTGAGTGAGCAAGTGATTAAGCTTATGAGTAAGCACTCCAATAAAGAGACCGACTTCTTTTTCGAGACTTGTCATCTGCGTCTCCTCTAGGCTTATTAGGTATAACACAGCATGCAGGAAAGCCCCCTCAGGGCACATCACTGCCTGGATGATTAGAGGACAGCAAACAAGGGAGGAGTGATAGCAGACTGGCTCTGGTCCTCCTCTGGCACCCAGCGCTGATGAGTGACAGCTGCTGCCAGAGGGTGGTAGAAGCTGACACTGTTTGTGTGTTTGTGTGTACGTGTACACTGCAGTTCGAGGCAATAGATGGAAGTCTTGCCTACGTCCTTGCCCTATATTTAATTACACAAAACCTTAACCAACTGTCTGTAATCTTAACTTAAACATAAAAATAAAGAAGAAAAAAAAAAACATTTAGCCTAAACCTGAGCTGATCTGGCCACAACTCTGATGGGATTCATATTTCGTGTGATGGTTCTACAATGCCACACACGACAATAATGGAGCCAAAATTTTGCCTTTCAGAAATGCCAGAAACAGGCACAGTTGCTAGGAATCTTTGTATGTGTGTGCAAATGGAGAAACAATTGTGTGTGTGTGTGTGTGCCCTTGCCTTGGCATTTGAGGTTGCTTCAAACCCTGAGGGCTAAAGTCAGTATTTCTTGACATGTGCATAATTTACACACACACACACACACACACACACACACACACACACACAAACCATGGAAGCTTGCCATGGCTTTTTTGCTTAGTACACACACATTAATATGGATCACTGCTTTACTTCTGTCAAGTGTTATTCTTAATATTTACATTACTGCCCCTGTCGTGCTGTTGGAACAAGCCGTGTACTAAAAAAAATAGGAAAGCTGCTGTACTTATCAATAGCAAACATATGCAGTTAATCAATGTAATTACTTTCTCTTAGCTTGAAGGACTTCAAGGTCACATTGCTGACCCTATATCCATTGCAATTAGCAGCATTAGACTACCATGTGTATTTGTTGTATTTGTGTACGTGAGCATGAGAGAGAGAGAGAGAGAGAGAGAAAGACTGGAGGAAATTCTGGAGTGCAATAAGACCTGAAAATATTCCTGATATGTAACTTAAAATGCTAAATGCTGTCTAGAAGTTTATATATATATAGTGTAGTGCATGTGTGTTTGTACCTTTGTGCGATAAAGTAGAGATAAGAGCAATAAGTGTGTGTGTGTGTGTGTGTGTGTGTGTGTGTGTGTGTGTGTGTGTGTGTGTGTGTGTGTGTGTGTGTGTGTGTTTGTGTAACATGAATACATTATCCAGTGCTGATCTGACATTCTAGGCTCTACCCATTAGACGAACACCATTACGGAGTCTACCCTCATACTGCTATCAGATGTTGGTATCACATGGACAGATGAATACACATACTTGTATGGACACACACATATTACACACATCCTTCCTTTCCATCTCTGTTTAATTATATACATATACACAGTGATGCAAAGAGATGAAAGCAGCAACAACGTTCATTTTGCAGACATCCACTAAAAGCAGCAGAGAGACAGAGCACTAATTGGAAGTGAAACAACGTAGCCCACAGTGCTGTTTTCATCTACATACTCAGAGATCTCTGCCTGTCTTCTGGTATTAGTTGGAGTTTGTCACACCAACGAAAAATCAGACTTATTCTCTTATATGATTAGCTTGAATTAATCTTACACACACAAACTTCAAGTTCAAACTGCTATATGTGTAAAAAAATTTAAAACAAAAACAACAACAAAACAGGCCTTTAAAACATAAATAAAGAACAGGAGACGCCCTCCAACACACACACACGTTTGTCCTACCTGTCTTGTCAATCAGTTAGGATGATATTGTAGTTTATGCTATTATCATTATATTCTGGCACTGTTATTAATAGGCAAAGGAGGCAGTTTTTGCAGATGACTGGACTTTTCGGATGTTGCAAATTATTTTTACTGTGTCACCATAGCAACAAAGTATTTCCAGCTTTTATGGAGGCTGTTGTAACTAAAATTTGTGATGCACGGGTGGATTGAGGCACTGTAGTTGTATTGAATAGCAAGTTGTTGTTGTTTTTTGTATTTTAGTAAGTATAAGTAAGTATAACTCAAATTCTTGAGACATTTTGACAATAGTCATAAGCTGCAATAAAATTTGAGAATCAACATGTTACTAACTGGATTTACTAATCTTTAAATGTTTGCCTGCAGCAATTTACATAGTGAGCATCCTGATGAGCCTGTCTGAGGGTTTTAAAGATTGAGAAGCAGTGTAATCAGTTTTGATCAGAGAAGCTATGCAATTCAGCACTGAATCATCTGCCAATATTTGTAGTTATATATTTGAAGTCTGTGTGAAAGTGTGCAGTATATTGCTGTGAGGACATTAACTATAGATTTGAGAACAACTGTGCCAAAGCAACTGAGAGAAAGTGTAATTAAAAAAACAACAAAGACAGTCCTGATCAAAGAGGCTACTGTGCATAACACGATGTCGTCTAATATTGCCTCATTAACACTGACTGGGATTAAGCTTTGATATAATCAGAATGATGAACAAAGAATTAATTGCAGTAATGTACCAAAGGCAATGCTGAAACAATGATGGATCTAGTATCACTGGAAAACAAACGTCTTTCCACTGTAGTCTCACTGCAGTCAAAGAGCGCTGCTGATCTTCCCTCCTTGACTCCTCGCAAAATCAGACATTCACTGACTCTGACCTCAGATCAGAGGACAATGGCTCGGTGAGAGTTACTGCTACCACCACTCAGCTCAGAGTGTGTGTGTGTGTGTGTGTGTAACATGAATACATTATCCAGTGCTGATCTGACATTCTAGGCTCTACCCATTAGACGAACACCATTACGGAGTCTACCCTCATACTGCTATCAGATGTTGGTATCACATGGACAGATGAATACACATACTTGTATGGACACACACATATTACACACATCCTTCCTTTCCATCTCTGTTTAATTATATACATATACACAGTGATGCAAAGAGATGAAAGCAGCAACAACGTTCATTTTGCAGACATCCACTAAAAGCAGCAGAGAGACAGAGCACTAATTGGAAGTGAAACAACGTAGCCCACAGTGCTGTTTTCATCTACATACTCAGAGATCTCTGCCTGTCTTCTGGTATTAGTTGGAGTTTGTCACACCAACGAAAAATCAGACTTATTCTCTTATATGATTAGCTTGAATTAATCTTACACACACAAACTTCAAGTTCAAACTGCTATATGTGTAAAAAAATTTAAAACAAAAACAACAACAAAACAGGCCTTTAAAACATAAATAAAGAACAGGAGACGCCCTCCAACACACACACACGTTTGTCCTACCTGTCTTGTCAATCAGTTAGGATGATATTGTAGTTTATGCTATTATCATTATATTCTGGCACTGTTATTAATAGGCAAAGGAGGCAGTTTTTGCAGATGACTGGACTTTTCGGATGTTGCAAATTATTTTTACTGTGTCACCATAGCAACAAAGTATTTCCAGCTTTTATGGAGGCTGTTGTAACTAAAATTTGTGATGCACGGGTGGATTGAGGCACTGTAGTTGTATTGAATAGCAAGTTGTTGTTGTTTTTTGTATTTTAGTAAGTATAAGTAAGTATAACTCAAATTCTTGAGACATTTTGACAATAGTCAGAAGCTGCAATAAAATTTGAGAATCAACATGTTACTAACTGGATTTACTAATCTTTAAATGTTTGCCTGCAGCAATTTACATAGTGAGCATCCTGATGAGCCTGTCTGAGGGTTTTAAAGATTGAGAAGCAGTGTAATCAGTTTTGATCAGAGAAGCTATGCAATTCAGCACTGAATCATCTGCCAATATTTGTAGTTATATATTTGAAGTCTGTGTGAAAGTGTGCAGTATATTGCTGTGAGGACATTAACTATAGATTTGAGAACAACTGTGCCAAAGCAACTGAGAGAAAGTGTAATTAAAAAAACAACAAAGACAGTCCTGATCAAAGAGGCTACTGTGCATAACGATGTCGTAATATTGCTATTGCCTCATTAACACTGACTGGGATTAAGCTTTGATATAATCAGAATGATGAACAAAGAATTAATTGCAGTAATGTACCAAAGGCAATGCTGAAACAATGATGGATCTAGTATCACTGGAAAACAAACGTCTTTCCACTGTAGTCTCACTGCAGTCAAAGAGCGCTGCTGATCTTCCCTCCTTGACTCCTCGCAAAATCAGACATTCACTGACTCGGACCTCAGATCAGAGGACAATGGCTCGGTGAGAGTTACTGCTACCACCACTCAGCTCAGAGTGTGTGTGTGTGTGTGTGTGTGTGTGTGTACATGCGCGCCTGCGCATTTGCCCCATTTCTCACGGCCCTTAAGAAGAAGAGAGGCCTTGTCTTGTCAGTGACCTGAGCTGCAGCAGGAGCACCACTCCACCCGGTTGACTACAGGACAGTGCTGGTTAGACACCAGTGCATCCAGTCCAGGAGTCTGGGGTTGGTCAAAAGGAGAGGAAAAAGGCAGCGTGCAAGTGTTTGTCTTTCATTACAGCTGCGACTCCTCTGTTGTTTTTGTATTCGGACACAACTATAATCTATGGCTACAATGTACTGTGGCTAACACTAAAGAGCTGTAATCACTTGCTCTTTACTGTTAGAAAAGTTATGTGAAGTTATATGCAAATCTTTATCGTGGCCAGGCCACAGTGACTCCCCCTCATCAAACCACAACCTTGTCATTTTTATACTTTTGTTTTTGTACCAATTCAAAGCAAGATATACCATACAACATTAATTAGTATTCTTAGAGGTGTTTGTAGGGGCTGTGTGATTTTTTTTTTCACCTTTAACAGAGCTGTTTCCAGCCTTCATGCTTTGCTAACATAGCCATGTCCTGGCTGTAGTAGATATAACAGACACTTATAACATATTTGTTTTGCTCTTCTCATCTATCTCTGCGAGGAATTGAGAAAATGTCCCCTAAAGTCAAACTATTGCTTTAAACTAATTTGCACTGAAATCCCTCCACTGTTTTTTAAAGACATTCAGGAAGCTGCTTTATCTACTTGTTGAAACATTTTTTTTAGTGTTTGGGGGTTTTACTCAAAATTCACTCAACAGTTGGATGGAAACATGGAAACAAAAATTACATTTCTTGAGATCCCAGAAGGCAGAAATGAAAAAAAGAAAATAAAGGTGTGTGCAAGGGTTAAGGATAGACAGATAAAACCTAAACAATTTAAATGTCATAAAAAGAATGTAGATGGAAAGGATGAAAAAGACAATAAAGGAAAAAGAAAACTATAGTAGTTATTGGTGAAAAGTTACAAAGTCACCACCTACAAAACATCAGCAGGTGTAATATTATATTACTTTATTTATCTTTTGTACAATGTAATTACAATACAAATATGTAGGTTTAAATACAAAAATTCTGTAAATAAAGATTAAAAATAAACTGGTTCGCTTTGTTACCATCTCTAAACTATGGTTTTACAATCAAGTTTATGAGGTCATTTAGTTTGCTTGAACGCGGAACACAATTAACCTACATTTATAATTTGGAGGTCGTGCAAACAAGAGTCGAAGGCTAAAATATATTTTCAGTAAAATAAAAGCATTGATTTCATGAGTGAATCAGTCTTGTCTTATAGAGAGAGCAGTTTGTATTTGTTTGGAGGGTAGGCAATATTGATTTGATGAAACCCTTGGAGGACCTGAGATGGTACAAAATTAGGCCGGTGGAACAGATATTTAGGTTCTCTGAGAAAGCAGCCTATCAGAGGAGATCGCTACCACAGGAAAAGACCCAATAAGCTAATTAAACTGTGGGGCATTAATGAGTAGGAAACCTAATCAGTGGCAGTTCATATCCACACAATTCAATTCCCAAGAAACATAACAGGATCTCTGTCAAGATTACAGGTTATATAACAAACAGAAACAACCTGTGTAAAAACCCTTCAATAAAGAACATTTCTACTTTGTAATGTTTCATCTTCTTTAACAGACCTGGACTTTTATGACTCTTGCCCAAAACTGCAAGTCAGAACGTGGAAAGCTTTGTTGACATTACTGAAGTTTTGAGTATATAGAGAATTGTACATACTTAGAAAAGAATCTTCTTTATGAGACTGCAGTTATATAAAAAGCAACGTTTTTTAAAAAATATAATCAAAAGTGTTTGTGAGGTTTGAAGAGTTGAGGAACATGATGCTGAAATGGAAGTGGCTTGGCCTTGAGGCAAAAAAGAAAACGGCAGACAGTGCTCTGTTTGTGGGCTGCGTGATGAATGTGTCTTTGTTCTAAATATTCTCACACAATCCATCTCACACTTTTTAAATCAAATATTATTTCATATTCCTTCCTTCAGACCTCCTCCATCTCGTTTTTTTAATCATTCCATTCCCTACTTCAGTCTCTCACATACAGATTATCCTTTCTTCTTTCCTCTAGCAATCTATTCTACTGTTCTATATTTTCTCTCTCTGTTAAACTATCAATCAAATGCTTATATTCTCATTTATACTGCATCATAGATCACTGCTAGTTGCCATGCCTCTGTCTATGTCCGTTCATGTTCCTCTTCTCTTTTCACTTCTAGTAATCAATTCCAACATCCATTATGAGTGCAGTACTACTACAACTGATACAGTAGTACAGTAGAGGTGAATACACAATTGTACTGTTTGTGATGAGACTATACCTTGTGTTTGAACACATCAGAGGATTTATGAATGTTGGAATGTAGTGCATCATTTTTTTTCAACCAGTTCCACAGTGTTGTAGAGTGTTTTTGAATTTGTTTTTTTTTTTCCCGCTGAGTTGTTTAAGTTCCTCAGGTTTGTCTAGAGACAGAGTCCAACGGACTGTTTCACCGTGTTGTCCAGGGTGTCTGTGTGTTGGATTTCCTGAAGTGATTTTTTCATGTCCCAGTGTCCTTGAAGGAGGGCTTTAGCAACAGAAATGGGCTACAGAGCCAAATTGAAGCCATACTGACTTAACTGGCCTCAGCAGCATAGGAGCATATATATGGGAGGGCTAACAAGTGGAAGAAACATGCTGCTATATACACTTACTGGTTCACATGTCACACTACACCCTGCTGTACTGTCAGCCCTGGCTATTTGGTTCCTTTTGTATGACTCAGTTTCCCACAATGCTTTCTCTCTACTGCTTCCCAATCATACCCGTTACCTGTTTGCTATCTGTAGTTTCCCTCCTTTTTATGGTTCAACAAAAATAAATATGGGGGGGTAGAAAAAAAAAAACACACACACGCACTCCTGAAACACTGGTTTTAAATTCTGATTTTTTTAAAGGATATATAACTTGTTAAAATAAAAAAAGAAAACAAAATACAATAAATAAAATAATTTTGGCCATAATTTTCTACTATTGGTCGATGAGGCCTTCCGGGCTGGTAGGGTCAGGTCTTACTTCATTGGCTAGTCCTTTCAGGTATCCAAACTTCTGCCTTGCTGGGCTAAGACCAGCATCAGTCCGATCATTGGATCATCAAATCAATTCTCTGCTTCTCTGCATATCTTGTGGTGTAGCCACACCAAAATCTCCACCAGAAACAAAACTGCCAAAACATCTCATGGTATTGGAATGCATCTGAGTGGAGTCCCCTTTTAAAGAAAGAAACCACTGAACTGTGTCCCCTTGCCACTGTTCTCAAAGGGGCACATACAGTATATCCAGGGACTTGCAGCAGGTAAAGTAAAGCCAGAGTGGAGAATTGAAAGCAGGGAAGAGAGCGAGTAGCGGGAGGAGTGGCAGGATACAGTCCATCTAGTCCAGTGAACCAGAGACCTGATCCTCCGATGGCAGCCAAACAATCTGTTAGTCTCTTCCCAAGCTCTCATTGGAGAGTAAAGAAGAAAATTAAGATCATTATAGTACTGACTCATATGAGAGCTTTTAACAAGTTGCTAGGCTGCCACAGGTCAGATGGTAGGCTAACTGTAAGGACCTGCATCTCCCCTCTCAGCAGAGATGCTGGAATTAGTGCCTGGCTTTTTCAGGCTTTAACTCCAGCGCTAGCACTACAGCTTTGGGAGGCCTACTCTGCCTTAGAGCTCAATTTCAAAAGTCTTTTGCAGATTGTTGGAAAATGGGTTTGCTGCCGCAGCAGGCGCCTTGTTCCCCGCTTGCTGAGTTGCCGGTTTGGTCTCCAGTGCTGCCCACTTTGCCTCAAAACGATCATCGTCTTGAGAATCGATGGCCACTGGAGCTGTTAGCTGGCTGCCCTCTGGTGGCCAGCTGCTACTGCTGCCGCCATTCCCGCCACTGTTGGAGGTCCCGTTCTGGATGGCCATCATGGCACTGCTGTGCGGTGGGAGGCCATTAATGGTTGTTGATAATGGCGGTGTGGAAGAGAAATGTTGTGTAGAAAACCCTGCAGTGGGCCCGACTGCACCAGGTGCTCCAGGATAAGAATGGTGTTGGCCGACTGTTCCAAGTGCCCCCACTTTGGGTCCTCCTCCGGCTGAGACCATAGCTCCCCCAGGACCAGACGAGCCTGTGGCAGTGCAGAAGACATTGGCCACCATTTGCGACGGTGTAATGCCCACGACAGGCACGCTGGCATTGGGGTAGGTCATACTGCTGGCCAGGCCTGGCATGTAGGTCTGCATGGGCACAAATGCCGGCTGGACAGGCTGGCTAGCAAACATTCCCACAGGGGCTGGGGTAGCATCAAAAGCCAAGGGGAAGGGCTGCATGGAGCTTGGAAGAGAGCCTGGGGGCCCAGGGAGAGAGGGCTGGATCATTGGGGCCCCCGACATGCTTGGACCGGACATCGTGGGGATAGACATGGAAGGAAGAGACATAGGGGGCCCCGACACTGGAGGGCCTGGTATTAGAGGAACTGATGATATTGACATGGGTGGAAGGGGCACTGGGGCCTGACCTGAGAGGGCAGAGGGGCCTGAGATGAGGGGTTTGGAAATGGTGCCAAGGGACATGGCGTGAGTGGACACTGAGGCAGCTGATATGGCTGCCTGACTGGGCATCTGATGACTCGACATTGTGGGCGGTCCAGGGATGATGGGAATGGTGGGACCTGGGGGAGGGGTCTGTTGAGCCTTGACAGCCTTGGAGACTTCCTCTAACCACCTTTCGGCTTCGGATGGGGTTCGTTTGTGTCCGCTCTGCATCACCACAGAAACTGGAGGAGGAGAGTGGAGAGAAGGCTCTGGCTGCACCCAAGAAGATGCTAAAGGGATAAAATATAAGATTTAGAAAGTGTAATAATTTCCTCACCAGTGAGGTTAGTTCCATATTAATATTGATCTGATGCAGCCTTTCTTACCCTGCAATGGTGCAGGTGGTGGGGGCAGGACAGGGGGCACAGTGCAGGTTGGAGGGCCATTTGCAGACATAGAGGAGTTGGAGAAGAGCTCATCTGATGGCTTAGTGAAGGAGGTGTTGATCTGGCTACACAGGGCATTAATACTACTGTCTCCCTCACCTGGCAACCCCATATCCATCTCTGGTACTGGCAAGAAAGAGAGGCACAGAGGGAGGCAAGGAGATTGGAAGAGAGCAAAAGACAATGGAGATAAGGAAAAAGGATGAAAAGAAGAAATGGTATGGGAGAGGGGGAGGATTAAGTAGGAGGACAAACAAACAGAGAGAGGGAAAAATATTTATTAATTTGTGTAATAGACCCAGTTAGCATCAAAAGCACTGAAATTAAGGGCCGTGTATTAGCTAAAAAACACAAGATTTTCAAGACAAATTGGGCATTTTTCTAATCAGGATCTTCTTTTTAAAAATAAAAAAATTCTTACTCACAAGGATATTTACAGGTCAAGAAAAACTGCGTGAGGACCAATGAACTACCCATCCACATGTAGTAATATCACTGTGTGTCTTGTGCATAGGGACGACTCAGACAGAGGTGAATTTGGCTTAGTGTATCCATGTTTTTAAACCGTTACTGATCCCACCAGTCAGAGATTAGGCAGCATAATGTTCCTTTATGACTCTGGTGTGGACTAGAGCTTTAAAACTCTCCTGCCCAGACTGCAGATATAAATAGATATAATATCTAATTCTCTGTTCCTTTTCCCCTGCCCCCTGTATGTATGCGTGTGTAATCACCTCTGTACAGTGGCAGGTTTAAAGGCTGGTAGAAGACACGCTGAAGGCTAACTAGGACATCTGATTGACCACACAAATCAATACAACAATTGTTCAGAGAGAGTCACAAGGAAGCAGGGAGGCAGTGCCATTGGCTGCTGCTGCTTAGTTTCTGCATCTGTGCGTGTTTGTGTGTGTGTGTTTGTGTGTGTGTGTGTGTGTGTGTGTGTGCGTGTGTGTGTGTGAGCGTTTTTGTGTGAAAGAGGGAGAGAGAGTACTGAGATGCAAGCTGCACCAAATCCATCACCAGAGAATAATGAGAAATGGAGTGAAGGTAGGAGGTGAATGTTGTGGCGTAGTATTCCAGTCCAGTATAGAGTCCCCTCTCTTATCTCTACTAATGACTATAATCAGCCTTGCTACTGAGCACTCTGATCCTGTGGCACCACACAGAGTGGGCGTGTCTATGTGTGTGTGTCCCTCCCTGTGTGTGTGTGTGTGTGTGTACATCACCCTGAGGGGTAAGTCAGTTACTAATTGTCCTTTGTAAAAAGCAGAGAGCTCTCAGAGTCATACAGGCAACAGCCATCAGTACTGTTACTAATAGTAATAATATCAGCACTTCACTTAACTGCCTGTTATCTTGACACACGTTAAATGAAGACCACTGTTGGGATTAAACTAAGAAATTACAACAGGAAAACATAAGTATAAAGTCTTCTAAGATGTGATGAAGGTTTATTCTGTGATAGGATTGGTTAGAACTCTTCAGACAGGGTTCACTGATGTCACACTGAAGCCAAATGGAAAATGTAATAATGCTCCAATCTGCAAACAACCATGATGCAAGTGGAATGCAAAATACACCTTGATTCCTGAAGTGCCAGAAATGATTTTGGGATTTGAGTTCATGAAAATTTTTTTTTTCCTTTAGCTGGGGAGAGATTTCATCTGATATCATTGTGGGTGCTGAGTAGACATTTTGATACCAATTAAATGTGGATCAATCACCTCTAGGAGCAAGGCCGGTGTTACCAAATTGAATTGGTGTCAGGGCTTAATAGCTAATAAATGTTTCTATTTTGTACCAGATATCTGAATAGAGGAATGGTTCTGGTGTGATTTTATTCAGCAGCTTTAATGGTGTCAGTCTAGTCAAATGTCTGTGAAACCTGCATTTCCTGCATTTCAGCTGTTTCGTTTTTGGCCAAAGATGGTCTGCATGTTGTTTCAATTGCAAAACTTGGAATAAACTAACTTAATTTTTGCCATCTTATGGCTACTTTAATGAAAATGCACACTGACGTGAATTCCGACACATTCCCTTTAAAGGATTGTACAAAAATTACTGGGGCGGGGGGGGGGTGAGCCATACATTACACTTTATAAAAATAATATATAATAAAACAATATCTATATTTTCTTTGGACCCTCACCTTGACTAAGACAAAACACCTTACCCCCATTATGTCAAAATAATAACACAGCTCTGAGTCAGTAAAATTTCTTTTACCACAAATAATGAAAAGTGTAGAATTCAATATAGCGTACGTTAACATATATATGTTAACGTACGCTATGTTGAATTCCATGTGCCAAGAAATGTTTTCACAGCCACCGAATCACACATTCGAAGTGGAACAAGATGAAAACTATGCTAAGCATAAGCAATTGGTGCGTTTTATTCATGGAACTTTCCTGACACGCAGTTTTTGAACAAGGGCATAGTAAGTGAATCTGATCAGACTTGTTGGCTGAAAGAAAATATAAATCTGGGATGAGAAAAACTTAAAACTATTTGCCATCAAGCTAAAAAACAAAACAAAAGCACACAAAAGCAAACGTAAGAAAAAAAAACTTAACACTTCTCACTAACAGTCCTTGTTCAGTCACTAACTGTTGCTCTTTTACAAACTGCAATTTTAATGACCAAATTTATCCTAAGAGACAGATGTGTTATTCTGCAAATTGCTCAGAGCAGGTAAAAGTTGGGACCCTTTGACCCTAGTAAACGGCAGATAAAAGGAAGCACATAGCAGAGGCATGTCCCTTGGTGAGTCCACCTGTGAGTCTACTGTCAAGAGCTTCTCAACTCACCAGGGTTCTTGGCCTGGAAATCAGTCTTGCGTTGCAGTGTGGACGGCAGGTCGTTGAGGCGGAGCGACAGCTGCCTTTTGAAGGGAGAGTTCTTTTGGCTCAGTGCTGGGAATCCCCGGAATGAGCCCTGACGCACCAGCTGCTCGATGGGCGCGTGGCGGCGAGGGATGGCATGAGGCCCACCTGGTTCTGGGCGATCCATGGGGGACGCCGCGCCCTCGGGCGGGGAGGCAGTGCCAGGTGGGAGAGCTGGGATGGCAGAGGGCTGGTCTGGAGGAGAAAGGAGTAGTAATTAATAAATATGATATATTTCCAACTTCATAAGCAGTTATTGGAGTAGACATTTGACTAAGTATGGACACTTTCTCCTACCTTTCTTCTTGTCCTGCAGTTTGTCATCCCGTTCGCTGCTGCTGCCCGGTTGGCTGCAAGAGGAGTTTGCGCGGAAGGAGCCCTCACGAACGAATGAGGTGCGACTGGCATCGAAGGACGCGGTCACGCCACACTCCTTCTCCCTGCGCTGCTTCCTCTCCAGACAGGCAGCAAAGGCACAGCCAACTGCATGGCTCAGTCTCTCCCCCTGTTGGAGCAAAAAACAGCAATCAGACCCGTTAAAGCTAAATTTACACCTGATCTGGAATGGTCATTTTCACACCATCTGAACCATAGCGTCCTTCAGCAGTCCTCAGAGTGAGCCGTCCTTATTGCTAATATTCCACAAAGGTGTTTTAATGCGATTATTGTTATTGTCGACCCTAAAAATCAAGTTTGTGCATTCATGTGCAACAGAGCTGCCGCAGTGAGGATCAGATTAGAATGCAATTCTCAACCTCAAACATCTCATGGTGTCAAATGTCAACATGAGTTGTGGCTCTGAGTGCAACTAATTCCAACCAGCTCTCTGCAATTATTTCTTCCCACATTCCCATCACCTCCCTGCTCATCTTCACTTCCTCTCTCTGCAACAACAGCTTGAGAGCTATAGGAGAGACAGCTCGGTTTAAGATGAGCACATCTAGATGTGGGGAGTGTGCGGTGGAGATAGAGACACATAGACTGAAAATGACGTACAACTCCATGGGTTTCTGTTTAATCTCCTCTCCCTAATCCCACAGGTCCATTCTACACTCACTTCTGTCCACATTAGTAATTCAACTCATAGTCTAAAATGATGAAACCACCGTGGGGATGAAACCAAAATGCACCGTGTCGGCTCTGGTTCCAAAGCAGTTTACTCTCAGTCCTAGACTTTAAAAACTTTGAAGCCCTCTGAGAAGCAATTTGTTGTATAGCACAGAACATTAGGCACATGAAACATACATCATATGAACAGAAACAAACATTAATGTTAAATTATCTATGGTAGCCTGATAGTGCTGATAGTGCCTGGTAGTGCTGATCAATAAAGGTATGCTAATAATTATGATAAATATAAATAGTGAGTATACTTCATATTCCTATGTATCCATGTGTCCATCCATTGGGCTGGATGAACTTTTTGCTCGGTTTACTCAGCTATCAACCTCTTTATCCCAGGGTGAGTCACATGAATATCAGGGGTTGATGCTCAAAAGTTAATCTAGCAAAAGATAAATAAGATTCAAAAACAATGCAAAACAATGAATACATTACATGGGAATTTAGTTGCCAACCACAACTATTCTTGAGACAGTGGTGCTACAGAATAGGTTCATGTGCCTAAATGCATGGCAGATTGTGCTGTAAGTTATGTGTGGGTTCAACGTTTTAAATATGACTAGCTGACATTAATGAATACATTTCCTTTAAACCCTAGTCAATTGTGGGTAAACGTCACAAGTCGAGGGTCTGCAGCTAGTTAAATGTGTCTGGACAGAGAGGACCATGTCCTTAGACAGCAGATCACAACTAGACAGTTTTTTAAAAATGGCTTTATTTGAGAGCTTTGGTGAATCTTATGGATATGAACAAAACCAAGTTATGATGATGTAAGTGCCCACACTGCCACACTGGTCATTTTTCTTCAGCTTTGTGTATGCTAAGCAGTTACTTTTAATTTACCTTTGTCAAAGTCATAAAGGTTTTGACTTCTAATAGCAACTGATATAGTGGATGCAGATTTATCTATCCAGATAGTAAACCCCAGGAACTTGCAGAAGATCGTGGAACAGAAGCTAACCCAGGCCGGACATCGTGACTGTCTAAAGGGTAGATGAAAGTTTAATTGTCCTCTCACCGAGTCTTTGAGAGCCATGAAGCAGTGGCACATCCACCGTCTGGTGGTCCCATCTCGGCAGATGTAGGAGAAGGCCTTGTCATAGTTACGATCAGGAGCGCAGAATGAAACCTTCTCTATGGTCTGGTCCACGATGAGGTCCTGAGAGAGACACAGAGGACCAGACACTGAGAGGTCAGAGGGCATCCGAATTAACAGATCACAGCAGAATCAATCAAGTTGTTTCACAGTTACTGCAGATAGCATCAAATTCCATTTTGTCTCATATGGCAGCAGCTTTTAACCTATGACAGACAGGGAAACACAGCTTCAGTACTGAGTACCCCAGCTGGTAGACTCATCCAATACTTGACACACTGCTGTCAACCACAGTTAACCCCATGAAACCCTCCTCACTTTAACCTATTCACACATACACCAGTGACAGAAAAGAAAGTGACTGCAGACTAGTGACACTGAATCTTCTTTTCACCTCTAGGATGTTTCACTACTTGCCCTTCCCTCTATAAAGGGTTATTCAGGCGCTCTCAGTGTCTAAAGACCTTATAGAGGAAACTAAGAGGGGCCCTTCTCTTTCTCTGTGTACATTAAGGGGCCCCCAGCTCACCTCTTTGACTCACCGAAAACAGAGAGAGAAGGAAAACAAGTGCTGAGAGGGAAGAGAAAGGGAAGAAAGAGAAAGAGGGTTCACACACTCCATCCATGCATTTCCTTCCTCTCCTCCAGTGTCAGCGAAAAACAAAGAGAGGGGAGAACGAGATGAGAGGCAAAGGGAGGACGGGGATGAGAAAGGAGGAGGAAAGAAGGAGGGATGTGAAGAGAAAGAGGTAGAAGAATAACAGTCCATTCATTGTGGGCCAATTAGTGATTGAAGGGGGATGCTGGTACCGAGGTGAAAGGCTGAGTGGAGATCACTGTGTGTGTGTGTGTGTGTGTGTGTGTGTGTGTGTGTGTGTGTGTGTGTGTGTGTGTGTGTGTGTGTGCGTGTGCGTGTGTGTGTGTGTGTGTGTGTTTGTGTGTGTCTTTGCTTCTTCATCACTGGCACAGTGGGTTGCACTGTGTTTCTAGAAACCCCTAAACACTGTATGTATTGGCATTTTTTCTAGAGATTTATAATTGTTTATGCCCATGTGAGGCTTGTTTTTGATTAAATCTGCAGCAATGTGTAATTTTATCTGTGTTTGGGAAAAGGCGCCTCAGATCGCGACATCACTGAGAGGAAGCGTACAGCACAGAAGCTTGTGACTCAGGGTGTCGCCTATATACGGAGATGACTCTCTGCCTTGAGCACAGAAAACCTGCTAAACAAAGAAAGACTTTAATGTGTCTTTCTTTAAATGCATCATGACTATCACATGGAGCTGTGTCTCTAATGCGAACAAAAATAAACCAATGTATACTGTAGATTTATAGGCTGCAGGAAAGCCTGTGAATAATAGTTGTGTGGGTGTTATTAAGGGCATGTTTGCTGAGTCACAGATGGAGGCTGAGGGCTCATGGCTATCATCTTAGCAACATTAGCATTCATTTGGAGTTGCGTTTGCAGCACACAAGTCCAATATTCACTCCCCCTTAGCTCTGTTTTTGATCTCTACCAGCTCTTGAGAAAAATAGCTCCTTTGGTGCTAAATGCTCCACGATGTTCACCAGCTGGCCACTAACTTTGTCCGTCTGAGTGCATCTGGAAAGAAAAAAGCTTCAGGCCATAAAATCAAAAAGCGGATACTAAAAAAAGATCCTAACAACTCTCTGTTGAGTTGAAGTGGGCTGCAGAGTCAGGTGATAATTCTCCGTGGGTTCTTCACTACAGGTGCCCCTTTCAAATGACACATAATCCTTTTAACGCATTGTCTGTCTTAAAATATGAATTAAAGCAGCTTGGACCATGATCTACCAAATTAGAAATGCTGAATGTTAATGGAAAATATTGATGAGATTTCTGGAATATAGCAAAGATGTTTAACGTGCTAGAAGTGGAGAAGTTATCATTTAGTGAATAGTGCTTGAGCAAGAATGTGGCAACATTAGCTGACATTTAAAGAAAAAGGAAAATCAGTAAAATCTTATGAACCTCATTTAAAATCATTTCAATATTTTTTCATGAAATGCACCTGAGCATTGTAAAAGAATTGAGGCTGGAGAGTAATGATTAATATGATTTAGATGAGAACATAAAGGAGGATAAAAAAAAGACGGTATAAGAGAAAACACAACAGTTTAGCGCAAATACCCAAAATCTCTTTTTATTTTTGTCTTATTTTCGACTTGAAGGATAAAGCTAGTGTTATTATGTACTGACTTGTTGTCAACAAATCCCATGAAAAGACCAAAGCCAACAATGTGTTTGTCTCTCAATGCTTTATGACTTCCCTTGTTTGTGGCTCTCAGCCCCAAGCCCATTGGTTCCTACTCAATCTTTAATCTTCACACACATCACTAGTGTCTGGTTTCATTTTTTAAAAAATGGCTAAATAATTTCCAAAAATGTCAGGGCTCTGTAGTTTCTTGCTGATATTATTTAAACAGGAACAAACATTGAACATTGTACGTGGGACTCTTTCAAAGTCTGATGTTCTGTGGCTCACCAACATGTTTTAATGGTTTTTTGTCAACAATGGAGCTGTGTGGCACAGAGGAACGATACTGTATATCAGATCATGGCTACACAGACACAAGTATTGCCAGCCTTTCCCTTTAATATGTTTAATACGATAAATCAATGAAAAAGAATGAAAGAGAATGGAGACTGCATTTGGGGGAAAAAGGAGAAATGAATAGGAGACTGGTAGAGGTCAGGTCATGTGTGTTGCCCCAAAACAAAAAAAAAGGAAAGAAAAAACGAGCGAGGGAACGAGTTGTTCTACGGGGCTCTCCCTCTCCCTCACCCTCTCCTTCTCTCTATGTCTCTCCCTCTCTCTCTCTCTCTCTCTCTCTCTCTCTCTCTCTCTCCTCTCTCTCTCTATGTCTCTCCTTCTCTCTCTCTCCCTCTGTCCTCCTCTCTCTCGCTCTCTCTCTCTGTCTGTCTGTCTGTCTGTCTCTCTGTCTCTCTCCCTCTCTCTCTCCTTCTCTCTATGTCTCTCCTTCTCTCTCTCTCCCTCTTTTCTTTCTCTCTATCTCTCTCTCTCTCTCCCTCTGTCCTTCTCTCTCTCTCTCTGTCTCTCCCTCTCTCTCTCTGTCTGTCTGTCTGTCTATCTGTCTGTCTATCTCTCTCTCTGTCTCTCTCCCTCTCTCTCTCCCTCCGTCACTCTCTCTCCCTCTCTCCCTCCCTCCCTCTCTCCCTCTCTGTCTCGTCTATTCTGTGCTGTTCTTTATTCTGCTCTGCTTTCAACCAAACCACAGCTAGCTGCACTCGCTCTGTAGGAGGCCTCCCTAGCCGCCAGACACTCCTCAAGTGTATGTGCATGTGTGTGTCTGTGTTTACTTGATCTTCCCTCCCCCACTAAGCAACTTCAGCCAGCAGCCATGACTCACATATGTCAGGTCTGACACTACACATGCACACAGGCCCAAACAAGCTAGGGAGCACCAAGTGGTGTCATCAAACAGAATAAGACTTTTGTGGGTGATCTGACAATGGAAAATTTCTATATCTTACCTGAATATGAGAATATAAAAGAACAAAAATGCTGCAAAGATGGATATAGTGCATGTTAGAGCATCGGAGGGCTTGGAGAGACATTTCTGTCATCTTCTGAGGCTGAAGACATAGATAAAATATCTGTGTGCTGTACATGACTTTGAGACACAAATTTATCCTCCTCGTCATCACTGCAAAGTGAGTGATGAGGTAGACAGTGCGGGAAGATGGAAGGGAAGGACAGAACAAGGACACGGAGGTGACGCATGCACAAAGTGTTTTCTTACCTTAGTTTTGTCATCCACAACCCTGAGTCCATCAGCTGAAACCCACAATACTGCCTTTACTGTCTTCTTCCCACTCTGGAAAGACAGAAAATTAAAAAAAATAGCTAATCAATGATAAATTAAGAGAGAAGAGACTAAATGCATAGTAAATGTACTTCAATCATTTGCCCATTTCACCAGATGTTCCTAAGCGATTCCTGCATGGGTGCGATCAACAAGCTATTAGCATGAAAAGCTCCTTTTACTTCTTTATCTGTGGTTAAGTGAAGTGATTACATCCTTGCAGCAAATGAGGTAGCGGTAGATTAAGAGTGGAGAGGCGGGCAGCAGAAAAACTGGGCCAGCTGGCACTGAGAATCATTTCTCCAGAGGAGGGCACCAGGCAAAGCTAATAACACAGTCAGCATGGGCCATGCTAAAAATACACGGGCTGAAAAAGCAACAACTCCATGCGAGTGTGGAAGGGTGTGTGCGTGTGCACATGAGTCTGCATATGAGGTGGTGTGTGTGTGTGTGTATGTGAGTGAAGGGAAACAGAGTTGAAGCACTGCAGGAAATGACTTTGAAATCCACAGTGAAACGATGAGAAGCCTCAATTTTTGCAGTATCCCATCGAGGGAAAGACGGAAGGATTGAGAGTGGAGCTGAAGAAACTAAGTAATAGAAGGAAAAGAATGGAGAAAGGGAGGAAAGCTAAAAGGGGAGATGGAGCAGGGAATCACAAGAAAAAGATAACTTCAGAAGAAGGTTTCAGTGCAAGTAACTGCACAGAATAGAGGGTGCTGCTGAAGAAAGATGACGATAAAGATAGAAGAGGAAAGTAAAAGAGTCGATCCTGCAGGGAGAAAAAACAAATGAAAGGAAATGGAGACATGAATTAATGCACAACATTTTCTCCTGTGTGCATTAAACTTTGACTGATCGTTTTAACAGGCTTTCTCCCTGAGATTTTTTGATAAAGTGGTGCCTCTTGATATGTAAAGTTACATTCCTACTTGGGGAATCATGGTTTAGAATGATTGTACGGTCGTTGCAGAAAATGAGCTACTCAGGTTTTCATGTAATAGTCCAGATGGATCCCAGAGCTGCAGATGTGAAGACTGGGAAGAAAGTGACAGAGGCACCCATTTATGAGTGTGTGGCTGGCTGACACTGGCCCATCTGTGTCACTCTGTTCACACGCACCCTGTCCAAATCTAGCATCCCAAGAGGGAAAACGGTTTGTCAGTGTGTGTTTATACATGTATGTGTATATTAGCCCAAATTCCATTTTCTACTCTCTTTAACCCAGCTGGTTAAGGATGACACCCCCCCACCATGCAGTTTTTTTTTTGCCGCTGTCGCCAAGTGCTTGCTCATGGGAAAATGTTGGGTCCCTGTAAATAATAACTATAAAGAGTCTGGTCTAGACTAGTCTATATAAAAAGCGCCCTGAGGTGATTTCTGTCATGATAAGGCAGCATATAAATAAAATTGTATTGAATTGAATTGAATTGACTTGAATCGAGTTGTGTGTAGCAGGGACAGACAGAAAGAACCAGTAATGACCAGACAGACAAATATCGAATAAGAAACGCCAGGGAGGGCAATGTGGGAGGGAAAGGCGTAAGGAAGAGAAAATATCAAGATGGGAGAGATAACTGCAGAGAGTATTGAGCATGTTTGTGTGTGTGTGTATGTGTGTGTGTGTTCCTTTGGTCGATACTTTGGTACATGAGCTTTGCACAACTGGGTCTTAAACAAGCCCCAGTGAAAGTCTATAGATCCCTGGGGTGAGTATTTGCAACAGCTTCTACATTACAAGTTGTCTGTGTGTGTTTGTGTGTGTGTGTGTGTGTGTGGGTTTGTGTGTGAAATACTTACAACTTTTAGCTTCTTCACGGCCTCCTCACAAACATGCATCCCTCTCGACTCCTCCACCTCTACCAACCCCAGGTACTGCAGAGAAAAGCAAGCATAAAATATTAATTGCCCGAACCAAACAAATGTTGACATTCTCACATACTTTTTAACTTTTTTATGTTTTTGCAATACTCGGCTAACTACATCATCTAACTACCATGACAATAAAGCAGATTGAGCTGAACTGAAGCCTTTGTCAAAAAAAAGAAAGAGAAAGTGACATAAAAGCAACCAAAGCCTCATAAGTCACTGTCATTATTTCTATATTGCTATGAAATTGACAGGCGAGTAGCTAATAAGCAGCCATACTGGATTTACAGCTGCATGTTGCTGTCGATAATGAGGACAGGGGAGAGCGAGAGGAGAACTGGAGTGATTTATAGCCTTTTGTTGTCTCTCCAGTGTTCTGCTCTGGGATGTACGGAGAGCCCAAAGGGACACAATTAAAATCTCCGTAGCTCAGCTGCAGTCAGAAGACAAGTGACAAGGAAAGAGGAAGAAAAGTTTTCAGAGTTTTAAGGAGATCTCAGAGTTTCAGAGAGATTTGAACCTGGATTAAAATACCTGTTGCAGACAATGTGTGAACTAGTGTAGCAGTTTTGTGAATGAGGTTTTCTTTTTTTTTTTTCTAAATGATAGAAAAATCGCCTGTCTGGAACCAGCAGAGTCGTTCTTAGGTGTAACAAAACCCAAAAGCAACGGCTAGAAAAGTTGAATGTCCAAACAAGAAAACCTCCCTTCCAGCCAGATTTTGATACATGTAAAAGTTACGAATATCCATAATAACAGAGCCTCTGTTGCCTTAACGTGTGGCGGGCAAACAGCAGGAGTTTCATATCTACGAACTTTACTCTTTTTCAGTTAACGTTACTTGAGTGCGGTGTTGCTTCTAACCGATGCTACGTAGAGTTGGAACGCAAACAGGTCTGTTAATGAGAATGTCACATATAAATTAAACTCCAAAAATCCTTTGAGTGGTGACGCTTTGTTTGCTTCTAAACCCATCTGTACTACTTGTCACATTTAGAGGAAGTGAATGAGGTGGGTGATGCGAGACAGTGTAGAGAAAAAAAAACAACCAATGATCAACTGATGATCAACTTAGATAATATTTACATCTGTTGCTGTCACTTGTTAAACTTTCCATTTTCGCTCCAAACTTTCTGCTCCTCTAAAAGTCAGCTCCTCTGTCAGTATTGAGCTCTGAATCAGTTTTCCTTTCCTTTCGTACACTTCGGCAGCTCTTGAAGAGCCAATAAAAGTGTGTGAGTCGTGAATACATGTGGAGAGAAAAACGGAGAGAAGGCAGAGAAGTGAGAAAGAAAATCTGAACAGGGCTACGCAGAGGAAAGAAAGGCAAAGATATGGACACAGAGGTTTTTTTTACATCTCTTGCCGTAAAGCTCCAAGCTCCACTTCACTGCCCACTTCACCACTGACTCTGCAGAATTACCATCAGGACCATTTTCCATTAGCCTGCCTCAGAAGCTCACTACCTTTTCTTACACTCATATCCTCCTTTGTTCTCTCCCGGCCTTATATTTTCGTTTCGGGCCTTCTCTTCGCCTCTCTTATCCAGTTCTATATCTCTCACCCTCTCATTTTATTCCTCACAATATGTCTCCGCTCCCCCGTGTGACCTCATACCTCTCCCTGTCATTTCCTGTGTTGCCAAATATCACAAGAAAACAATACAAGGTAAGGGGTCAATGTCTTATTTATCTTGTTAACAACAGACTTGCTTACAGTTCAGCCAAACTCTGCCTTTTTTTTCAGTAAAGTCCATTTCGAATTTACGTGATCCATGTCAATTTTGGTACCATCTGGGAATGGTATGTTAAAGGATATTAGATTTATCCCATTCAAAACCCATTAGAATCTCCAAAATAAATACAGATTTCATGTGTTTTTAAGGACATGAAATATTTTTAACAATTGTTGTATTTCTCTGAGCAAGACTCACTCTCACTGCTGAACGCTAAACATGAAGCTACAGCCAGCAAACACTTAATTTTGCCTAACATAAAGAGAGGAAACAGGGGGAAAGAGTTAGTCTGACTCTGGCTAAAGGTAAGAGGGCTACAAGACTGATTTGGTTTCTTTATCTTTGGACAGAGGCTTGATTGGCTTCTGGCTTCATAATTAGTGTAGAGACTATGAGAGTTGCATTGATTACTCATCTATTTCTCAGCAAGAATGAGAATACGTGCGGTTCCCAAAATGTTTATTCCTTTAAGAGGAGTAAAATATACCAAACACTATCAACATACATGTAAAACTAATCTCAGAAAATCATTTCAGGGATTAAATTTTTTTTTGAATGTTGAACTATATGTAAAATACAAAGAATATGTAATAACACTGCTACACCTTTATTGAATTGTAAGTAGAGCATCTTAATGGCGTTGTCCTCGAGCTAATTCTGAGTTTGCTCTTATTTGGTCACGTTCAAGAAAAGGTTTCTGAATAAATGGGAACCTGAGCAGACATGAGTTATGGTGACGGTTCTGTGGTCTAGGTCTCAACCCGCAAGACTTTTAGTTGCTGTTGTGTGTGTCCCTCTAATGTGGTTAGTTAAGGTTTACAGAGCAAAGATTAACTGGGAGATTACTCATAAACATGCTATATAGTCATGACCTTCAGACATTGACAGTTTTCTTCATCCATATCTACACATACCTTTTTCATTGACAGAATGCTGCAAAATTATAGATTTATCATGGTTACCATGGTCAGACATATGGATTTACATGAAACTATTTCCTCTGGGAAAGAAACTAATTAAATTCACATTATACAGGTCATGAATGGACCAGTACTTGACAAGGTTTGCAAACTCACCCGAACAGCAAAGTTACATTTGCCCTTGCGCACAGCCTCCTCGTCAGCCTGCCACTGGTGCGGTCTGCTGGCCTCTGGCACGTAGGTGGGCTTCTTCCTCCTCAGGCTCTGACGAAGCTTGTTCATCTCCGGAGTAACGTGCTCCCTGGTACTGCAGACACAGACAAAGGAAACTGGTTTAGCCCTCTATTACAACACTAAGGACCAAAGTCTGGTTTTTGAGCTCTTCAATTCGCTCAAGAGATTTAAAAAAAAAAAAAAAACACAAAAATGATTCATCATAACCAAATGATTCTCTTTAACATACAACAATACAAAAAATACAATACAAAAACAAACAATGTAAAATATTAATTAATTAATTTACTCTCAACTAAACATTGAGCCTCATCAAAACGCTAATTAAATGCAGCATTGCCCCGAGCTACAATTTAAAGAAACGTTACTTTAGAGCTTTGTGCAGAAACTGTAGTCGTGGGTTTCAGGCAGGATTATGAATGAAGTGGGATTGATTTCATTGATCATCTCAAGCTCTTTATGCAGTAATCATCCCTAACAAGGCAGTCAGTACAAGAGCGTCATAAACACTTTCCGCCATGATGCTCCATTGATTCTCCATCTAGAGAGAGGCTGTACAAATCACACAGGTAGAACATGATCACTAATGAACACAAAGCATAGAGCAGGCATTCATCTCACCAAGAAACATGAAGAATGCTGAGTGAATACTGATCAGCACACACGCATCACACACACTCACACACACACACACACACACACACACACACACTCACACTCACACTCACAATCCTTCTCTGCTGCTTAATTAGACCATTCAGCCCGCTGGCCTGCTTAGCGATGCTAATTTCCCAACATAAAGAAACATGACGCCATCAAAACATGACCTGCTTAAAAATGATAATTACTGTTTTCATTCCTCCACAGTCACATCCCCCCTCAACAGAAGATCTGGAGTACAATTAAAAGATCTCTCCTCTTTCCCTACTCGCTGCTTATCAAGACCAAATTAACTGCACCACCAGCTTCTCTATTATCTACTTCAAAACTCTCAAATCTGACACTAAGGTCCCTCTTTCTCCTGTTTTCGTCTGAGCTCAAACTCAGTACAAACTAGACCATTTTCTCTCCATATGCTCTTTATATTCAAGCCATTTTCATGGCACTTGGATCTGATAAGAGAGGCACCAGCAAGCTTCAGTTCCTATGTCCACAATATTAAATCCAACCACTAACCACGCCAAGGACCTCAGAGACAGTGCAAAATTCTTTTAAACAGAACATCAGCGCAAAAGAAGTTTTTATTTAGTATCTAATCATGGACTAAATAAAAACTGTGGCAGGATAAAACAATACTTGTGTAAAATATTTCCTCTTTGCTTCTATTCTTCCATATCTCTTGGGTTAATCTGAGTAAAGATATTACCTATGTGATACGATGTATTATTTTCTTACCGTCTGGTCGCCTCATAAATCGGCATCCTGGCTATAGCAGGGTGTGAAAATGCACAAATATCACACTGAAGACAAGTATTAACCATTAGTAAAGCAGTCGACTGTATCTTCTCTCTACTTTTCTTCTCCCTACTTTTCTACATTCAGAACAGGGTTTAAATGTAAATATATATATATCTATATCTATATATATAGATATTTATATACACGCACACACACACGGAGACTCGTCACTTCTCATAATCACTTCTATGTTACTGGTAGTTGGTGTTACTGGTGTGCCGGAAGCCTATGCAATTAGATGTTCTTGTGCATCTTGCACACACAGTCAGATGTGTATGTAATGCAGAGTATTCAAATGCAACAGCTCCAGTGGCTTTACTCATTCCTGGCATGTGAGGCACGTGTCCACTGCCAAGAGCACGCTCACACACACAGACACACACACACACACACACACACACACACACACACACACACACACACACACACACACACACACACACACACACACACACACACACACACAGCCCCTCTGCAGCTAGATTTGCACACATGTGAGGCTTGTGCCAGTCATTTCTGGGAAAAGTGCCAAATGACTGGCACCTGGCTGGCACCAGCACCCACTGCTGAAGCAGGTGTGAACGCGTGTGTGAAGGGGGGTGGTAGCAAGCTTGAGCATAACACCCCACAAGAGAAATGGAGGGAGGGGTAATGGGGACAGGGTGGGGAAAAGGAGGTGCTGGTTAGGGAATACAAGATGCCCTGTAACTGCCCTCATATGGTTTGGGACCATGGGAGAGGAGGAGGAGGAGGAGTGTGCGAATAGGACTGGCATCTGATACCAGGCCACAGGGGAATGACAAAGAAAATGAAGCCATTTCAACTGAGGGCACACAGAGAAGAGACAAGTCACTGGAAGAAGTGGAGGAATAAAGAAATTAGGCAAGAAAATTAGTGTCACAAGCCACCCAAATATCCTGTTCTTCATAAAAAAAGCAATATAATAAACTACAAATGTGGGGAGGTCAAGTAGTTTGATGCAGGTTTAAGAGGCCAAGACAAGAGCTGAGACAAAAACAGACAGACAGATCATCAAAGCAATAATACCACAGAATAAAAAGCAGAAAAATCAACTTCATGCAGACAACATGCTGTAGCAGGAAAAGGAGAAAAGAGAGAAAAAGACAGGTCAAACACTTAGAAGTTTCTGAACTTTGAACATTTGGTAAACACAAACAACTCCACTTTATCTCACAAAATGCTTTTGTGCTAAATGGTCCTTCCATAATTGCCACCATATATTAAACTTAAACACTTGTGCTAGTGAGGTCATTAACTTTGCTACAGAGTCTATTTGCAAGTCCCATTTAACTCTGGTAGAAATATCAAAGTTCTCAGACATTGTAAAATATGTGGGAGCGGATCCTCGGGAATCCCAGACACACAATGCATCTGGATATGTGGGAAAACAAACTGGCAGGATAAGGATAGAGAAACACGGCCCAACAAACCAGCGCTTACAGCTGATACACTTTTTTCACTAACTTTAAAGTTAATGTTGGCAAAGTGGTGTATTAATTAGCAAAGAACAAGCAAAATACATTTTTGGACATTTGATTTCTTGCCAAAAATTAAATGAAACATGAAGCTCTATAGTAGCAGGTTAATTAAACTCATCAGACAGAGTGAAAACGGGGAAAGAGCTAACCTGGTTCTCTGAGAAAAAAAAAAATCCACCTATAGTCTTAGACTTATTTGCTAAACCTATTCAAGTATCAAAATGAGAATTTCACCATTTTATGGTGGATTATGTTTGGCACTATTTCTTGGCTTGAATGGTTGCCACTGGATAAATTTGGCAAATTATTGTTTTTAATTTTCGCAAAATTTACTTTTTTGTTTAATGTTTTGTACAGAATGCACAACTATCATGTAATGTTAATTGAAGAGCTTAGGAAGGTGCTGATTTATAGGTGATGGATTTTGTTAACCTTGGTGTGTTTCCCATAATGCTGAACTATTCGTTTAATTAATTAAGTAGTTAAAAAAAAATGCAAAAGAAAAATATGACCTAACCAGATTGTAGTGAAAATCCAAGTGAAAACAAGATGATAGTCTTCCTCTTGCTGAGCAGCACAATGTGAAACGAACTTAAATCTTGTAGTAAATGCTCTTTGATGGAGTCTGTAGAGACACATCAGGGTGGAGACATTACCCAGCATGCAATACGCAAAGGCCTCGCATAGCTGTGACTTCACCCCTTCCAATGAGAACCATCTGCATGAAGAAAAAAAGCAGACAGAGGCGGGTGGGCTGGCGGGCAGGCGAGGATGCAAAACATCAAAATAAATCTATAAATCAATGGCACAAATGAAATCCCACTCTTGTCATAAATCTGCGCAAAACTCATAAGCACTTCGGCGAAGACTACACAAACAGGAGGCCTGGTGCCAAAAAACACATAGTTGTTCCCAATCCAGTGTTTGAGTTTGCAGCCATCTGGAATGTATTGCTACAGAGGAGATGGCAGGAGAGATGACTTACAATCATACAATGTTATGTCGTAGACTTTTAAGTTTATTCACCCAAGTTGACCTCCCTGCATCGTCGCGTCCTTTCCTGGTCCTCCCTATTCTTCCTCTTCTCTAGTGTTTATAAACCACATCACCCCTCTGCTCCGTTCTTGTCCAAAAGATGCAACATTGGATGCAACAATGGGCTTGGAGCTAAATGTTTGCAGTTTTGGCAACGTGAATGTGAGGAAATGGGTTTCACAGGGATGAATTTAGTGTGAAAAGTCTGCCTACGCGTACAGACTAATCATTTGTGGTGGGGAAAAATGTGAACATTTTCAGCTTGTTAACTCGGTGTTTTAACTGTTACTAGGTTGGGGGCAACTATCATTAACAATGTGGGTGTGTATGTTTTTTTTATAAATACCATTAATATCAGTCTATTAGCTCAGATTCAATGTGTATTCACTCCATATAATCTGCATTAAGACTGCATGAACTCATGTGTGTCCAGCTGTGTTTTGTGCTGGCCAGATGTGAGTCTGATTGATATTTTTGGCACTCTCCCTCCCTTTCACACACACACACTGTGTTCCACCCTGATCCAGATGTTCCGTGTTCAACAGCAGCTCAGAGATTTTGGCAAAATGGGACACACTCCTCCCTCACACTTCTTCTCAACCAGATGCTTGCAAAACACACCTCATACAAGGAGGGAGAAGGGGGAGGAGGAGTATGAGGAGAAAGACACACCCACACACACACACACACACACACACACACACACACACACACACACACACACACACACACACACACACACACACACACACGCACACACACAAACACACCCACAC
This sequence comes from Istiophorus platypterus, assembly GCA_016859345.1. Lineage (NCBI taxonomy): Eukaryota > Metazoa > Chordata > Actinopteri > Istiophoriformes > Istiophoridae > Istiophorus > Istiophorus platypterus. The sequence goes on from CM029116.1 coordinate 21,762,404, forward strand.
ACACTCTGAGTCATTGCCACCTCGCATTACGGTAAGGCATATGTCTATGAAGCTCTGGGGAGACAAGGGAGGACAGGGAGAGGTGGAGCAAGTGAGTGTGTAAGTGTGTGCGTCTGTGCGTGTGTGTGCCTGTGTGTGTTGCAGCAGGGGATTGTCTTGGCTTAGTCATCACTGAGCTGACCACTTTATATGGACACAATGCACCTCCCTCTGCCTCCCCCTGCCTCCCCCTGCCTCCCCCTTTCAGTTCGGCTGAATTAGAGCTGTGTCTTACTAGCTGAACAACTGAAAGGCTGATGTGTTTTGACAGAGTTTTCAGTGTGACTCAGAGTAAATTTTGAGTTGTAGTGGGAAAAGAAAGCTTCGAAGGTCAGTAATACTACAGCTACATACATCACAAAGTCTCAGATTGTACTGTTTCAGGATACAGCACACCCGTACAAACAAGCCATATGATTTATGATATGATATACATAGATACAGGGGAGTTCATTCAAAACATCACATCCAGCAATCTGATGAGCATAAACACATTTTGTAGGAAACACCATTTGATTTTTTCTCATCATCTTTAAATGTAAAGATTTTTTCTTTGGGGAAAAGCTCTGATAAACCATACTCCTTCTTCACAGCAGCAAATGGAGGACAGACTTTTGGTTTTGTGTGTCCCTGCCTAATAAGTCACTGTCTTTAAAGGCTCTGTAGACTATAACTAATGGTTTATTTAATAGCTAGTAAACCATTTACTGAAGCTTCATAGTTCAGCCATAAGTCATTATTAAGAACTTTTGGGTTGCCAGTTTGTAGGTTATAGACCATTAAACATTTACTTTCTGTAAAAGGGTTGCAGAGGATCTGGACCAAAATCCATTTTTTTTAACCACTTGTTAACATTCATAACAGCAGGCTTGATGGCTTGTTAGAAAGTGAAAAAATATATAATTAAAAAATATATAGAATTGTTAACAGGTATAACTGAATAACAACCGAACAGCAAAGACAGACACCAATTAAAGCAATTTTCTGACAACCCAAAACTTTTTTTCTACTTCATGTCTTATAACTGTACAATTAAGCCTTAGTTGATGATTGATAATTAACCACAAATAAAGTCAATAATTTTTTAGGCGCCTTTATTAGAAAGTGGTATCCTCTCATCTGCCCCATGCTTTTGTTTCTCAGATTTTTAATGGAACATTTTTATATCTAATTGTGGACCGTGGCCTGTGTTGAGGCCACGTAAAAACTCAAATAAACACAGACACACATAAAGGTTGTCCACCATTCATTTCCAAACCTGCAGAAAATGTCGCCTCAATGGTGACTCATCTCTGGGCTAATATTAGCCAAAATACAGTTAATTTAAAAGAATTAAATCAGAAACACATAAGACACAGGCACATTACGCTGACACACACACAAATACATACACAACAGACACTAAAATCTGACCCAGTTTCTGGGCCCTGCAGACTTTAACTGACACTGAGTGACCCGGATAGGGATGCTGACACTTACTATCATCGAAATGCTCTGTCTCTCTTCCTCTAACTGACACACACATAAACACAGACCACCTGTCACTCTGTGTGTGTGTGTGTGTGTGTGTGTGTGTGTGTGTGTGTGTGTGTGTGTGTCTGATTAAAAAATAAATGAGTGTGATGTGGTGGAGATAAACCAGGACACTTGTGTTTAGACTGAAGTCTGATCCAGGACAGGATGGCCTTATTCATTGCAGTGGTTTATGAGGCTGTGCAGGAATGTGTATGAGCCTGTGTATGTGTATGAGAGAGTGTATGAGAGACACAGACGGAGACAGAGAGCATGCTCAGTGTTCATTCCTGGAAATATGGTTTTATGAGGGTTTAGACTGGGCAGACAGACTGAACCAGACAAATACTGGACACACCAAGCAGCCACTGCTACCATACATAGATTTTTCGTACACAAAAACACAAAAGCACAATCTACTATGCAATGAGACATCATCAAGATGCTACACCAGCAAAATATCACTTCATCTATAATATATTAGAGACAGTCATTTTTGGGCAAAAGCTTGTTTGCTTTCTTACTAGCAGAAAATGTTGCTATCAATTTTTTTGAGGCATAGACTTAAAATTTGGACCAAAGTCCGACCTAAAGGAAAACTCCACTGAGTTTACATATCAACTTCTGCAGGTCCTGGGAAGTGCTACTAAATATGTGAAAATAGTTCTATAAAACCTTCTTGTAGATCCAGATGAATGTGCGCTATAAGAAAGACAATATCTGTGATTCTGCAGATTTTTTATCTTGTTTTTTTTTTTTTTCAAAGTTCATTGTTAGTCCAACAATGTTATGTTCAAGGGTCCCAGGGTCTTATGTTTCCAAGCTCTATATAGCACATAAGGGGAACCTAACAAAGATGTTTCCCATTCTGTATTTGTTTAAAATGCCATAGGCTATTGTGGGAGCTCATGCTGTATGGATCACAGTATAATAGCCTACATTTATCAAATGGATTAGGGTTAGGGCTAGTTTGTTTATATAGCTGTTGTGAAGGCCCGTTCCAATAAATAAATTAAAAAAAAAAAATTAAAACAATAAGCAGTATGGATAATATTTATTAATTACTTTAACTTGAAATTGGTCAAATTTGCCCCGAACACAATAGGAGGGTTAATGTGTGTTAACAGAATATTTAACTGGGGAACAAAGGACCTTGAGAACATGCATATGTTCACCTAGATGTGCAATGCTAAGTCGTCGTGCTTTATGTCTCTTAACTTGGACTTAACTTGGACTTAACTGCTGGAAATATTTACAAATTTCTACCTGGAATTTTTGATTCATCAGACAGACATTCCTCTCTTTGTGGCACTTCATAATTAATTAACAGCTTAATAATTATTAAGCTATGAGAAAAGAAACTACTGACATATCTTTGAGAGAAAAATTATCAAATTTTGTGCTTTTTTTTAACATTTTAGCAATAGTGATGTGAAAAACCTCCATCTTGACTTGACTAAAACACTTGTGACTTGATGAGGACTTGGACTCAAGAACCAACTTGTGACTTACTCTTGACCTTAGACTTGATTCAGATTTGCCCCCTAAAAGACATCTTTTGCTTTTTTGAGAAGCTTAGCACTAACAATGAATACAAAGGGAGACAGCTTAGATCTCCTCCTTCAAAAAACACCATAGCTATCATACTTAAAACGTATATGCAGCATATTCAAAAGAAGTAAATTTAAAAAAATTGAACATTTTATTTTAATGGGCTCTTAGCTCTTTTTCGCTTGCGAGCTAGCTTTTTCCCCAGGCCGGAAGTTGTGTTGTATGCTAAGTTAGGCTAAAAGCATTGTGGTCCAAAGTATTTAGTGAACCTACAGAAATTAATGTTGACATTCTCATCTGACTTCTACATTACCATATTAACATATTATAAGCATATTCCCCAAAATATCAAAGAGTTGGTCAAATTTGATCAGAATACCAAAACTTTCAATCCTATTCAGTCCTAAGAAGTACAGGGAGTCGTATCCTGAAACAAGATCAGACAGCCAGACAACTGCTGGTTACAGAATAGACCTGGAGAGCTGAAATTTTCCACATCAATATCATGGCTGCAAAACAACACAATCCCATATATCATTCATTCACTATATAAATAAGTCATTTCCAAGGAACAGAGAAACATTACAGCTGAAAGATCACATAAAGCAAAAACAGCAATATACAGTCTGTACTCATACTCTAATCTGAGCCCATATGAAACATAAATGCCCTTGGGTGAAGCAGCTACAGTGAGCAAATATAAAACACTGAGGTCTCTAGCAACAGCACATACAGATCAGTGGAGTGCTGTATACAGTACAATGTGTAGGTGGCTTATGAAGCTTGCTTTTCTGTGAGGAGGCAAAAACAACCATATTGCAACAGTAATGGCTCTTTTTGTCAAGATTAGGAGTGTGTTAGAGTGTAGAGACAGACTGATGGACAGTGGCAGGTCAAGCAGGACCATGTGTTTAACCATACCATCAGTTTTTCACCCACTGTGACTATGTCTATGTCTGTGTCATCACCCACACACACACACACACACACACACACACAGACACACAGACACACTTCATTGTTCTCTAAAACAAGGTCCATTCTATGAAAAGGGGTCGGTGGGTTCAGGACCAATCCACAATCCATTATGGTTTTTATGCAGTGCTGCTCCTCATGCTGTAGTACTGATCAATACTACTCATAAAACCACATAACATAGATCGGTGGTATGTCCTTGAATGATTTTCCGTACTCTAAAATATATTATTTATGTAGCCAGTTCTATCTACTTGCAATTGGATTTCCTAGTGTGTATCTTGTAGGGTTAATATTTACTAATTAAAAAAACAAAACAAAAAAAAAACAGGCTGTCTAGAGTGGAGAGATACACTTGCTGTCTAACTTTATTGTCAACAAATTCTTCAATATCCTTCACTAACAGCACCAGCACTAACAAACCCCATGATTGAGCATAAAGTGGTTTTGTAAGTAAACTTGGCCGGGAAAATCTTAGGCTTAAGATCAATGATCGACTTTGTGGTGATATCATCTGATCTGAGGCCTTATGTCTTGGACAAACCCAGTAAAGAGAGGAGCCGAGCTGTCAACTGATCACCACCTGGTGGTGAGTTGGCTCAGATGGTGGGGGAGACGGCCAGAAAGACCCAGCAAACCCAAACAAATAGTGAGGGTGAACTCCCGTCCATCGGGTCTTTTACTCCCACTTCCAGAAGATGCGCATCATGCCGAAGGTTGGGGACATAGAATCTGAGTGGGCCATGTTCACAGCCTCCGCTGTGGCCATGGCTATAAGGGGTTGTGGTGCCTGTCGTGGCAGCAAACTGAGAACACATTGGTGGACACAGGTGATGAGGGAAGCCTTCAAGCTGGAGGGGTAGGCCTTTTGGGCTAGCTGGCCCAGGGGGCTTCTGAAGCAGCAGACAGCTACCGCCGGGCCAGGAGGGCTGCAGCTGCAGCAATCATGGATGCGGACACAAAAACCTGGGTGGGGGAGGAGTTCAGGGAGGCCATGGAGAAGGACTTTTTGTTGGCTTCAAGGAAGTTCTTGCAAACCATCCTGTGTCTCAGAATGAGAAAGCAAGGGCTTGGCAAGGCTGTTTTCTGTTGGGGAGGAGTCCATGAACTTTGGCTTGATGAGCTAATGAATTTGTAGAAAGAAGAGAGAGCATGTTTGTGTGTGTGTGTGTGTGTGTGTGTGTGTGTGTGTGTGTGTGTGTGTGTATGCGTGCATGGTGTGACACAATGTCAACATGTTTAACAGATGCCAATTAGCTTGACATTGACTGGTAGACCCACAAATACACTCCTGTCCTTCCTCTGACCCCCTAATGCAATATGATCTTTTGGGGTGGGGATGGGGGTGGGGGGGTCTGGGCAGGGTGAAGCATTACAGAAGTCTGTCCTAATATAATTAGAGTCAGTCAGTGTCTGAGTTTGTGTGTTAGTGAGTGCGCAGGCTGGTGGTTGTCATCTTGCATAATGAGACTGGATGGCCTTATGTGACATAGGCTGCAATGGAGAGTAGGAATTTGGTGTGTTAGCACATAAATAGGTGATAGCAGCGTGAGAAATTTGTCCAGGATCAGTTCTGCTACTGACACTTTCATTCTTAAATCAAAACTTGTGACTTATGGTCGCAGATGGAGGAGATGGAATTCAATACTGTATGTGCATGATATGGGAAAGATACAGAATACAGCATGTTCATATTGATGCAGTTCACTGGTGCTCTTGGAGGGGACAAAACACTTATCATAAAACATTTTAAAGATGGGTTATCGACATTCCTGCCCATATATATTAAAGGGGTTTTTTTTTAATTATTTTTAATCAATCGTATAAGTGCATGGATTTTGAGTTTTTATGCCACAACTTATGATGTGTGAGTAGTTCTTTCCTTTTGATGCAGTTCATGTCTGAGGGAGTGATAAATAATGCATCACAACCATTTTGTTTACTTTAAGTGTAATTCTTGGAGTGTTTGAGGCTTAAAACCATGTGCCTTTTACAGTTAGTTTTGACAGATAAAAGATACTTAGGGTTTCAGCCAACTGGGGGGTTTATTGTAGTTCTGGTTATCATTTATGATAACATTGCACCCACCAAAGTAATTGCACAGATCTGGTAACAAAGTGGGTTTGACAGGGTAAGAAGCAAATGCAGTCACACAAATGGACAATTTGTTCTGATCATAAGTCCATGCTGAAGCAAGTTAAAATATAATGGAAAGCTAACTAAGACAAAAAGAGACAAAAGATAATTTTGAAACCACGAAATCAAATCGTGAGACTTACAACTAGATCATTTGCACATCTCTTAACTCTGGCACTCATACACACCTATCATCATACTCAAACATACTAGCAGACATGAGAAAACAACCATAGAGTATGTTTCCATACAGTAGATGCAATTCATACTGTATACACACTAAATGACCATGAGATCAGCTAGATGCCTTAATTTACACTAGAAAGAAAATAACCAAATCAAAATCATAGCTAGAATAAAACACAGGGAGAAGTAGAGGAACAAGCGTAGCGGAAGAATCAACGCTGTGTGGTGTCTGAATGAGGAGGTCAGTCTGCCAAAGCCGGGATTCTGAGAAAACAAGCAATTATCTGCTTCCCGGTCTTTCCTGCAAATAGGATGTAGCTGGGAAACCTCAAATTATATTGTGTTAGCTTTTCTAAGAGAGCGAGTGTGGAGCCTGGGGGATGTATGTGCGCTGGTGAACTTACACACACATTCACATACACTTGTAAAAATATGTACTGTCAACTCAACACCAGAAGACACACACAGACATGCGCACACACACACAGCTCCCACACCTATTATCCTCTCCCTCCAAGCTTATGGTGGTGTTGTCTCACTGCCCCTTCTGTCACTGTTTTAGTTCTCCACCCACCCAAGTTAAGCCTGGAGAAGATTGTTTGTGTATGCATTTATGCATAAAAGTTTGCACATGCTTGAATATGCTCATACCTATGTGCATATATGTGTTAGTGTGTGTCTGAATGGGTTCCAAGACACAAAGAAGAAGCAGATTAATATAACAATATCCAAATCCCTCTCTGCCCTTGGAACAGCAGGCAGAGAGGGTACATATGATGCCTTAATGGGATCATATGAGTATATGACATGCATCGGTGTCAAAGCATGACCATGCCTGCATGTCAGTGTGTGTCTGTAACTGTGACAGGAAAAGTGTATGTGTGTGCAGGAATCTAATCTAAACAAAGTGCAGCCAGGCGTGAAGTGGAGCAGTCTAGTCGATAGGCTGCAGCATCATATTGCCGTGCTGTGTTTCAACTTTGTATTCTCTCCTATCAGTCTAGAACGGTGCCACAGGGCATCTTATCATCCGTACTACATTACTGATATGACCACAAAGTGTGTGGCACACTTTAATCTCTAGGGTCAGAGATGAGACTCACATAGCAAGGAATGATAGAATAACCTGGGTGTTTTCCAATGAGATAGCAATTAACAGCAAAGCCCGTGTGCTCCATATTTACCGTTTCTTTGCAGGCATTGCTATAAAACATAACCAAAACACATGTGGAACACTATGAACTTCACTTGAATAGCGACAATCAAGACTCTGACAAGTTTACTTTAGTGACTGCAAAGACAAAAACTTTGCATGACTTCAAATACAATGTGAGTTCACTCAGATGTTGCTGAGCTGAAGGAGCTATTGTTGCTGCTGTAATTTCTCCATGTCTTGTCTACCCCACCCTTGAGCTTCCATTGTGCAGTTTTTAAGTGACCCAGGTGCGGGTCTGCAGCCAGCATTCATAAGCACTGATCTCTCACACTCAAAAACACAGAATTTGAACTTTGTCTTGGTTTTTTTAAGAGATTTTGTCTTTATGTTGAAAAATGCTGCAATGGTGAAACTTTTCACATCTGTTCTTTCCTCGCCTCAAGTCTCCATTCATCCTCCGAACTCCTTCCTTTCCCATTTTGAAATTGATAAAATCTGAAGTCTATTTTTATATCCCACTTCCTATGCTGAAAAGGGGAGGAAATTCATATATTGTCCATGATAAATCTACATTAACTTGACTTTTTCCTCATGTACATTCTCTTCCCTCATCCTAGTTTTCTCCTTTGCAAACTCAACTTTGAATTTCACACCCCTCCTCTCATCTTCTCCCTCTTATTGAAGGTCTGTCTTGCTGTTCTTCATTTGTCCTCATTTCACTTATTACACAGGTCTCTGTTGTCTATTCTCACTCTTCACCTTGTTCTTTTTCTATTTTTCAAAACACTTGAGAGCTGTCCTTCTGAATTATCTAATCATGAAGTCAGAAAAAGAGAGGAAATGTTGAATCGGGGGGGGGGGCAAACCAGTCCCTCCTTTCGGCCTGACAAGGCTTGGAAACACACATCTTTTCTGTGTATAAAAATGGGTGCATCACAGGTGTTCTCACACACACATAGGCATACATTAACACACACACACACATACAAACACACACACACACACACACACACACGCGCGTGTGTGAACACTGTGAACAGAGTGTTGGTACCAACACTGCAAGAAAAAAAATGCTGGGTGTTTGTATCAATTTCGCAGGTTTAATCTCTTCCATATGTGCATGGGGGCTAATGCATCTGCTAAGGCTATTAGCAGCTATGAGCCCTGTGGATACAGGCTAGACTAGACCTATTACCAGTTTGGCAGTGACTGAAAATACCACAATAGCCAATAATCAACAACAACAGGACCAACAGCAACAAATCACAGTTATCACTATCATGAAAACTACAGATCTCCTGTTGACCTCTATAGAGCTCGCAAATTTCTGCCTTGTTGAAACAGGGTCAACTTGATTGACAGAAAAAGAGGTGAGGCTGAGAAAAATAACCTAAGGTGGTAATTGCTACGGTTACAGTCGACCCAGTTGGAAATCAAAATACACCCAGGTACACAATCGCACACACAAATGCTGGAAAAACTAAGAAGTGTACTCATTAAAACTCTTAAAGTCAAAATGCATGTATATGTTCGATGTTACTGGCCAGTTCCTAAACAGACACACACAGACACACACAGACACACACACACAAACATGATGTTCACACCAGTTACACTGTATTTGACTCACCTGAGTTCGATTGCCTCCCCCATCTCGCCACAAGAGCTCATCTCACACAGGAACAACAGCAGATGAGAGGAGATGGAGAGATGACAAGCCGAGAGAAAGAACTCCCTCAGACTAGCGGCCGCAGCAATAACGACAGTGCAAGAAAAAGATGAGAAGAGAGGAGCGAGAGAACATGTGATGATATTATGTTTGAGAGCGAGGGACAGAGAGGAGAGTGAACGCTGAGCGAGAGAGAGAATGAGAGAGAGTGAGACAGAGCGAACCACACCTCTTCTTAAGGGATTAACTTGGAAAACGGAGCCCTGACACATTCGCAAATACACACACACACAGTGATGCACCCAAACACAATCAAACTGTCCACGAGCCAGCGTGGATGAGCGTCTGGTGTACAGATGCACACAAACAAAACTGTATACACACACACACACTCACACACACACACACACACACACACACACACAGCTGCTCTAAAAATAAAGACAAATCAATGTTTGATGCTCCAAATCCTGGGAGTGAGGAAAGAAGAGAGTGAGAGGATAGAAAGAGAGAATAGCAGAGAGAAAGAAAAAACAGGAGGGGTGATTAAGCCAGTCATGGCGGGTGGTGACACAGTTTTCTTTGCTCTCCATCTGCTATGGGCACACTGGTCAAGAGTGCACTGGGGGAGAGAGCGAGAACTGGGGCTGGAGCCTGGAGCCAGGTGCTAGAGCTGGAACTGGGGAATAGGGCCAGGGCTGGAGGTTGTGTTTAACCTGACGACCCAGAACTCATCCTGGTAGTGCAGCATGTTTCCATAGGGGCACTGCTGGAAATATGGGATAGCACTGCTTCCCAGTGCTGGATGTTGATGAACAGGCTACAGAAATACAGCAGGCTGTTTTCACGAAAGATTAAGTAGCCCTTTACTTCTTCTGCAAAATGTTAAACCCACAGACTCCATCCGCATGAGCACCTGGTTGTGTGAGTGTTCCATGTTGTGTTGTGTTTTTGGTATGTTTTCTATCTGGGAAATCATTTGCTAGTGAAGATGGAGAAACCTTTATTTTCTTAACATCTAAGTGCAATCTTTTTTCTTGAAAACAGATGAGGTGAGACACACTGCCTCTTGGATTGTACTGTACTGAAGCAGAATACATTGCATGGCCACTTACTATGCAAATGGGAAACATGGAAAGTTTGGAAACTGGTTTGCCCCCTCTGAACTACATGAATAACGACGAGTCTGTGTCCGAGGTTGGTACCAGATAAAAACCACCTCTAGCAGCCTGTTTTAGCCCCAGTGTGCATTCTTCCTGTTTAGCAGGACTTTTGCTGAGTTTCTACACCATAAAAATCTAATGTGAGTGTGGAAGCAGAATCAGAATCTGGTCACAAGTGGTCACACAGGATGCATTTGAGGTCCCTCCTGATGTTAGGCAAAGTGTGAATTTCAGTTGGGTCCAGATTTTTCAGCCTGTTTTTTAGGTTAAAGGAGAGTTGGGTAGCTAGGACTGAGGCTGAGCCTGGAGGTGCTGTAACTCAGTGTAGTTTTGTGTGTTAGCGCTATCTCCCCCTTTCACACATTTCTACGCTCCCGTGATGCTGTTTCATCCACTAAGCTGTTTACCCTCCAACGCCCAGAACCAGAGATCAACAATGGATGAGACTCAGAGGGATCAAAACGTCCTTGTTGAGCCCTGGCTTTGTTCACGTGTCTGTTACAGACACAGCACTCAGGGCATTTGTAGCTAACTGGCAACACTCAACACCAACTTTCCAGTTCACAGTTTGTTGACAGCGATGACATTAAATGCTGACAGGAAATCTGATGTACTTAAATGTCCCTGTGGGGAAACATGACTTAGTTTTCATCGTGCCAGACTTGCCTTAATTACAAAAGTCATGTGAATAAATATGCACCACAAACAAGTAAGAACGTAACCCTATGCATATAATACAAAGATCTGTACACCACAAACAATCAGATCTAATCCACTCATCAAACACATTGAAGTTATATATGTACAACCTGTACAGCTGTACTGTACTGTAAATTTTTGCATTTACAAAAATTGATAAAAACCCCACAAAAATTTCACTATGGTATTAATATGGCCATTGTTTCGTAAATCTGATGTCTGGACTTTGGGACATAATTTCAAGCCATGATTTTGTGTATCTCAATTGAAACTACAGGACAACAAAAATGTATTTTTGTAAAAAAAAAAAAAAAGTAAATTTAGGGAATATGGTATAGTACCACGAAATAAAATTTTGATACAAAGTCGGCTTGTTAACATTAGTAGTGAAAGTAAGAACCTTTAGCTTTCATCACTGTGAGCTACACTTCATTCCTATCACTGTTCTGTATTCTAAAGACTTTTATTTAATCTTGATCATTATTAACTTGTCCTCCTCTTTTCTTTTTCACTCCTCCAGGAGTGAGATGCAAAGACAGAGAGAGGAGGAGGGTGAGTGAGAAGAGGATCTAAAAATAAGTCAAGAGAGTAGAAGACAAAGCCAGAGGAAGACAAAAGGCCCAGAATTTTAAACTAACCGGAGGAAGGCACAGCAGATTTTACTTCTATAGCACTGTATTGCACTGTAAAACATGTGTTCTATGGCTCCTTGTATGCATGTGTGCAGGCATCTGCTTGTGCATGCATTTTCATCTTCCTGAGTGTGTACATCTTACTACTGGGCAGACATTAACATAAGCCATTTAAAGCTGTTGTGTAGTTATGAAACATGATGATCTCACCAGGCAGGTGGAGGGAGACACACTTCCTGCTCACAATAAATAAGCCCTCTGGCACGTGTTTCAAATGAGCTTTTCCACCAGTTAGAGCACAAACACAGAAACAATATCAGGCTGTCTGTGTGTAATTGTGTGCGTGTAATATGTTTGGGTTTGTGAACATGTTAAATTTGACACTCTGTGGTTTTACAACGGCCATGCCTTAGTTAGTCCACAACAGGCTCTTATTTTAACCAATGCCGTCTGAATGTATATTATGCCTCCCTCTATAACACTTGCACAGAGGAAAACACACAACCATGATTAATGATCCGTGGGTAACAAATAATAATCTAACTCTATGTGCAACTAAGCAATCTCCCACAGTGTCACTGACCAGCAGGCGCTTGAGCACAAACTTGCATAAAGTAACAAGTAATAACCTACAAACTGGAAACTTTAATTCAGCTAAAATGAACGAAGTGTGATTACTGAGTGAGTCATTTGTTATGCAGAAACATATTAAAGCGGATTTAAAAAAAAAAATCTTATTTCAATATACATATGAGGCAATTTCTAACTTGAAATTAGGACAATTTGAACTTGTAATGTCAAAATTAAATGAATTATTTAACAGAATTAATTCATCAACCTGCAGCAAAAACACCCCAACAAGTGCTGCAATGCACCAGTAAAGGCAGAGTAGAAGAAGAGCGCAAGCTAGTAAACATGGATGTCCACTATTTAAAATAGTTTGAAAATAGTTTTCATGTTTATCAGATCTCAAGGATACATAGGATGTGTTTCGGTGTGTAAACATTACATTTGGTTGGTTACAAGCAAACTCCACAGGGCACATTTAAATGAAGTTTGAACTGTAATGTGCAAAACTCTTAACTGTAGTCTGTATCAAACGACAGCTGTAAGAAGTGTGTTAATCAGGCCAAAGAAAAAGGATATTATGTGACAGAATAAATAAAGTATTTCTCGTC
>CM029116.1:23107799-23282799 GCA_016859345.1 Istiophorus platypterus
TGTTTCCCTTCTCCCCTTTGTTCTGTGTTATCTTTTCTCCCAGAGAGCCGTATGGCAACCCGCTCTGACCCTACACTAATAGCTCTCTGCATGACACCAGTGAACAGAGCAGGCATTTAGCCTCAGTATTACCCCCCTCCCTCTCCCCTTTACCACCCCACCCCCCCGTTCAGGCGCCCTCAACAATGCCATCCAGGACAATGGGGAGAATTGAGGACCTTGGTGCAACATACACACACGCGCGCAAACACACTCTCCGATGCTGTTGTCATCATCAGTAGTCTCATCCTAAACTGCTTCTCATCAGAGATGATACCAGGCACCCTCGCTCCTTCATTGTATCTGTACAGTAAAGCTGTGAAGCAAAGTACAGTAAGCAGGCTGACCTCAAACACTGATGACCCGAACACGTGTGCGCGTGCAAACACAAACACCACACACACACACACACACACACACACACACAGCAACAAGGCAGAGCTACATATGCACAGAGGCAGTACAGATGTGCAGAAAAGCAGGCTGCTGACATGTTGAATGATGATATCTTGCAGGAGTGCCTTCTTGTCAGCCTCCAAGCGGTTTGTGGAGAAGGACCTGGATGTGTCCGTGGCTGGACGCTCCTTCATGATAACAGGAGCCAACAGTGGCATTGGGAAAGCCACCGCTATGGCCATCGCTAAGAGAGGTACCACTCTCACTGTTGTTTCTCAGCAAAATAACTCATGTATGACCAAAAGCACAAAACATGTTTAACTGATACCAATGTATTTTGAATGTTTCTAATATTATTACCATGAGTCATAGCAGTAAACCTACGAGATATTTTTGTGAACAAAGTTTGTAAATCGAGTTTATATATATATATATATATATATGTGTGTGTGTGTGTAAAACAAGGTTGATTATCTGTTATATTGGAATCATGTAGGTAACAAATGCACATGCATACTGTAAATACACACACAAACACCATTTGTAATGTACACACAGTACATATCAAACTTATACTTATTTTATGTAGTTATATTACAGCTGGCACTGCATTTAATGATGTACGTGAAACAGGTATCCTATACTTGTACACATTCCTTCTACTACAGATATTATAAGTGTGCCAACATCTCCATATTTGTACATATACTCATCATCCCTCTTACATATTGTATTTTGTATAAACAATAGTTATACTTGCATTTAAGCCATCAACCTAAACTACCAACACGGAGAAAATTTCAACTGTACATATTGTAAATACCATAGAAAAAAACCTACTTTTAGAAAATTGAAACACTTTATCATACAAACTATCGCTTCTGCAAAACATGACTGGGTTAGGTAACATTGCCCACAGCAATAAAATTCTTACACTAGCCCTGCAGCATGTAGTGATGATAAACCTTTTCATAAAGCACAAAGATAAGGTGTGTCCAGGCGAGGACCAATAGCTGTTACATATTTGCTTTATTTTAGATGTAAATCCAAGCTACTGCATTAGGTACTGTCTACAAGAAGAAGAAGACAGTTTTAGAAAAGAGGCAGGGCACTGACCTGATGCTCCCAAAAAAAATCTCTGTGTCGAAATGTTGTAGCTTTACTACATAAACCTTTTAGGGAACATCAGTTCAGTTTTGCCTCATTAAATTGGAACACAGCAATGGGTTTAAAAGGTGTGAGATATAAATGGTGTGAAATGAGATCTACTCGGTGTGAGAAGGATGCCCTAATACTTTGCATGTTCCCTGTAATTTATGTATTCTATCTACATAAACTGGTCAGAACATAAATGTTTTAGAAATATTTACAGTGTAGGTCATACAGTGATCATAAAGAGTTGGATGCACCACAGGTTCTCCTCCTCTTAAAAAATATGCTCGGCTGCTATTTTTTTCCACCGGTACAATACGTGCTAGTAGAATGATGTTTATTCTGTGTGTGTCACAGGTGGAATGATCCACATGGTGTGTAGGAACAAGGACAAGGCTGAAGAGGCAAGGGCTGACATCGTGAAGGAGACAGGAAATAAAGTACAGTATGACTCGCTTCTCAAAGATATATATATATAAAAAAAACAAAAAAAACAGGGGCACCGTCCGATTGACCCTAACATGACATTATTCATTCTACTAAATGGCTGGTGTCACTACAGGAGGTCTATGTCCACATCCTGGACCTGTCTGAGACCAAGAAGGTCTGGGAGTTTGCTGAGGCCTTCAAGAAAAAGTACAAGGCCCTAAATGTACTGGTGAGTTACCTTTTTTTTTATCATATATGAAAATATATGGCATTGTGTAAACAGATTATTATCTCCACCTAACTATTATTAGCTCTGTCATTGTTGATATTATATGATATATGACAGATTTGGGACCAGTATAGGAAGGAAAAATAATAATGTGCCATGTGTTGTAACCTGTGCAGATCAATAATGCAGGCTCCATCATGAGTGAGAGGGATGTCAACGCTGAAGGGCTTGAGAAGAGCTTCGCAACCAATGTCCTCGGTGAGTCAAAGGTCAGGAGTGAAGTGTGAAGAAAACAATAAGCAGCAAAGGTGGGGTAGGATGTTAAAAAGGGTTGTTGTCTCCTTGTCTGTCTGCTAGGGGTTTACATTCTCACCAAGAGTCTCATTCCTCTACTTGAGAAGAGTGCAGATCCCAGAGTGGTGAGTTTGAGAGACACAACCTTTGTTTGTGTTACACAGTCAAAATCTCCTGCTATCTGCTCTGCTGAGGGTTTGTCTGACCTCATGGAAGTTACAGACTTCTATTGTCTGTAGAACTTAAAACTTTTGAAAGCACAGTGGGTTTCCAGCTACTTGTCCCTGTGCCCTGCAGACTGTTTTACTCCCTGTGGATAAAAGCTGTCTTTAAAGTCAGTGATGTGCTCTTTGATGCTAAGATATCACTGACCGATGGTGGCAGTGAAAATGAGTAATGGCCTGGATGAGTGTTATCTATGATAATGGCTTATGCTCTTTTCCTGATCCTAGTATCGCACTGTATATCTCATCTAGGTATGTCTGATTGCTCCCTATTATTTTTGATTAAACCTCCTGAACACTGAAAAAACACTTTCAATAGAAACTGATTTGAAATTTTGAACGCATAGAAAAATTCTTTCCAGTGCTTTTTTCAATACATAGGGGGTGTTACCAGAAATAATCGATATGACCAAGAGTTAGGAATCTGCGTGCCAAGGAATTTAAACCCATTCATGTCTGAGGAGATACACTGTCAGTGGTACCTGGAGTTTAGGTTTGTCCTATTCCTCCTAAAGTCCGTCATCTGTCTATGGTTTTGCGCACTTAGAAATAAATTACTGAAACGTGTACTCGGTAAGTAAATCCACTATATTGAAGGCAGAATGCCTCCTGTCAGTGTTATTTTATACTATCATACAATACTGGATTACCCATGTATAATAATAATAGTAATAATAATAATAATAATAATAATAATAATAATAATAAGCAGTGATGTAATTTATACCAATGCATCATATTTTATAACATGATCGTTTTTAAAGTTTGAATCTGTGAGGTAAAGAGCAACTTTAGCCGTCAGATAAATGAAATCAAGGAAAGAGAACAATGTCTCCCTGTGAAGTATAGGGAAGCTGAAGTGGCATAGAATAGAAGTACTTATGTACTTCAAAGTTTTACTTACTGTCAATTATGTAAATAAATGTACTTAGTGTAGTTACATTGCACCACTGTGTATAGTGAAGATTAAAACACAGGATATACACATAACATGGAATTATATTTTCTATCATGACTTCTAAAACCCCAGCTCCGTCCCTTGCCCCCTCGCCCCTGTCTCCTTCCCTCCATGTTCAGATCACCGTGTCATCAGGGGGAATGTTGGTGCAGAAGCTCAGGACAGGAAACCTGCAGTCTGACAGAGGCCGCTTCGACGGCACCATGGTCTACGCCCAGCACAAGGTAAGAACTGAGAATGGACCTGCTGATCAGAGGGGTTAAGACACGGCAAGACTCCCTGACACAGCGTCAGGCTTTACAGTCCTTATGTGAAAGAGACAAGACATATCAAGCTTCTTTTCATACGGGGTAGATTTTTGCAGATTACAGTAGATACTGCAGCTGATTTGGGCCTTTAGTTAATCATTGAGATCGTCAATGAATCAGATCCAAAATATTTGGTTTACACTTGATGTAAATGACTGCAGAATTCATTAGTTCTGCTAATGGTGTTGTTATATTTTGATTAAATCCCATTGAAATCAGCATTAAAAGTGCTGCTAGGATGCTTGATGTGAAATTTGCATGCATACATGTGGCATGTCACAGAGAACGTCACATGACAACTTAGCCTCAATGCCTCAGATATGTGTCTGTTTAATGTGTTTTATGTAGATAATTTGAATTGCAAAATTATAAGATGTTTCGTTTACCTGACAATGACATGTCAAAGGGACATGTGTGCTTCATCTACTTATAGTCCAGCCCATCAGACATCCTCTAAGACACTTTATTTATGTCTTTGAGTGTGTGTGTTTCAGAGGCAGCAGGTGGTGATGACAGAGCAGTTGGCAAAGACTCACACAAACATCCACTTCTCCGTCATGCATCCAGGCTGGGTGGACACTCCAGGTACCACCCACTCACATGCACAAGAATCAACTGCTGCCACTTTTTGGACAAATTTAACAAACTAATGCCCTGTTCAGAAATTGGAACCTTATTGTTCCACAGTTCTTACCAAAGTTTGTTTTTCCCCCCTCTCCCTCTATCTCTGTCTGTCTGTCCCAGCGGTGGCCAACGCCATGCCAGACTTCCATCGCTCCATGAAGGACAGTCTGCGAACCCCGGAGCAGGGAGCTGACACCGTGGTGTGGTTGGCTGTCTCTGAGGCAGCAGCCAAAAATCCTAGTGGACACTTCTATCAGGGTACGATGCAAAAATTAAAACAATCTATAACATGTTAATTGTGTGTATTTATCTATTATGGATTTATAGGTAAAAAAAAAGTTTTGGAAATAAAACAGACAAAAGTGAAATTTAACCGCCCAAGGCTTGAAAGAAACAGTAAGAATGACAGGATAGAGGGCTGCTGGCTGAATTATGTGTTTGTTGTGGGTTGGATAGAAGGGTTTAGTGTGTGCATGTGTGTGTGAGGGTTTGGCCTGAGTCCATCGCAGCTGGAGTGGGCTGCTTTTGGTGCCAGATACTGCCAGAGAGTACAGTGCCTCAGTGAGAACACACACACACACACACACACACACACACACACACACACACAAGATGACCCCACTGGCCTTGAAGAGGGCAGCTAATAAGAACACACCTCAACAGAGACACATGTTGCATTAATCTTCCACTGTGATGTAATATGAGACGGTTATGTCTGGTTTCCTCGTCTCTTATTTGAAGCAAGTTAATCGAGCTTGCTGCTTCTACTTCTTTAATACCAGTGCGAAGTGACAGTGGTGTGGAGATGACATGCTTTGGAGGGCATCACATCTAACTGAGGACATCATGTCTGGTTGGATTACGGTTGCAGGATAGCCTCAAACCCTGATATATCTGAGGTGTTGCTGTAAACACCAGTCAAGCTGTCTGTCTGGCTTTATCTCACATCAACACTTGCTCATCCAAACATCTGCAAGTGCCAAATCATAACAGCTGTCAACACAGGCCATGATTTTCATTTTGGTATTTCCCATGCAAGTTGACACCCTTGGATCCAATATTGCACATTTTCAGATCAAAAATCAGAAAAAGTGATTGCTGTTTAGCTGTTGACATCAGATTTATCTCACAAACAAGGAAAAAAGTTGAATGCAGACACTTACAGCTGCAGTGTAACAGCACAGCCCCGGTGGAAATGTAACCGACCCTGGTTGCTTCACAAGCAAAAGAAACTTGGAGAAATACAATGTCTAATATACTGTAGTAATATGATGCAACAGCCTAGATACTTTTAGCTCGTGCAGGTTCAGTGTTTTTTGTCTATTTGGTTAAATTAAATTCAATGTTTGCAACTGATCTTAGAGGTGGAAGGGCAGGATGGTCTTGACATTTTATTTCGTCTTAAAAGTTTGTGAGGTTAAGGTCAAAGGTAAAAATTTAGTGACATGAGCTGTGTCAAAGGTTATGGGTTAGACGTCTCCCGCAACCAGACCTACCTGAAAATCTCATTTCACTGTCTCAGGGTCTTGAAAAGTCCTACAAAGAATTAATTTAGTGTCCTTTAGAAAAAGTATTAAAAAGAAATTTAATTTCCAATTGTCTCAGATATTATCTCTTTCCTGTAATAGGCTGAAATGTCACTTAAAAGATGTTTCTGTATCTGATTGCTGGCTGTCAGGAGACATCACACACATAAATTAAAAGTGGGAGGGGATTGTGAATGAATCCTGTTTCATTAGTTAAATAAATCCATTTATTTTCTGCTGCCCATCCAAATCCAGGTCATATTGATTTAATTGAAAATATCATCAAAAATTATTGTTATAAACTGCAGGGAATGACTGGGAAAAATGATATAATAGGCCATTTTAGGCCATAGCTTCTCTACTAGGTTTTCATCATACTTTTGTACTTTATCTGTTATGATCTTGAAACAGGTAATAAATTGTATTCTGTGTGGTATTAGAGCCTTTAATTTATACCTCGCTGAATCTGTTGCCATTGAGGATGAGGGTTGAAAATTAATCCTGGATTTGCATTTCCTTTGTATATGTGCATGGTTTTTATTGCCATTTAAACTCAGGCCATATCAGAGCTAGCCCTCTCTGGTCCCTGACACCTTATAATACAGTATTTCTTAACAGCAGGACCAGGCTAGGAATTTAGGAATGTATATGAACCAACAGGGAGGTGTTACAAGTACACAGCTTTATGTCAACATCTATGTGTGTTTGTGCTCAGACCGAAAGTTGGTGTCCACCCACCTGCCACTTGCCTGGACCCACAGCTCTCCCCTGGAGGAGCAGAAGTTAATGTCTCTGCTGGAGGACTTGGCCAAGACATTCCAGCCACATTGAGACGACAGGAAACTGGGACCCAGTGCACCAGCAACACTAACACCGTCAGTTAATCCCGACCGAAGCTGTACTCCAGAACGGATCTGCCTCTGTTTTCCCAGAACCATTTGGAGTGTTAGAATCGGTTTTGGTCACTGGTTTAAAATGGGACAAATGGAAACTCAACCCAACAGACTAAACTCATCTATAACTGAGGGATTAGCAAAATTTGTAATGCTTTTTTTTTTTTTTTTTTAACTATTTTTATGATAAATAAGTTTTCCTATTTGTGACAACTTTATAGTGACTACCACCTCTGCGGCTTAAAACTTTATTATGAGTGTGTGATAGTGATGCTGTTTTCAGTGAGTTTTTGGAGATGGTTACGGTGCTGATGGAGAGATCATGGTCATAAACCACACACTCACAGACACATGCTTCCACAAACAACCACCCAGTCTGTTACTGTGACTTTATGAAAGTCGTCAATCAGATGGGAATCTGATGTGACCAAAGTCACTCACACACCCTCCATCATTAATTCACGATACCAGTTATGGGCTCAGTCTGATGTTATTGTCCGTGTGATTTACAAGTGTCAAGTTGCTGAAGTCTGTGAAACATCTATGTTAGTAACTAATTTATTTGCTATATTTTAGCATAGCTACTGTACTGTGCAGGTGGAGCTCAGGCTGAAGTTCTCTCTATGAGCAGTGTGCCTTAAATACACCACACAGCAGCGTCACTTCGCATGTGCAGTAAAACCTATGTATTTATCAGCCCAACACCTTTAGAAGGCCTTTTACTGACTGTGACTTTGGTGTGTGTTTGTTGTGTAAATACATGCTTGAATAAAAACATTACTAATTATCTGTGTCATTTTGCAGCTAAACTCAACCCAAGGAAAAAAGTAGTCAAATAAACATATCAGAATATCTTTATTAAGCATTGATTCTCATCTCTCTGTGTACTGGTCTGGGGGCACTGAGAGCCTAAGATCAGTATTGTCAGCAAAAGTATTTAAAAATACAAGTATTTTTGAGATATACATTAACATTTTTGTTGGAACAGCAATTGTCTTTTTCAAGCAGTTTGAAGAGAAAAAGTCAAACCAAGCACAAATCAGGTTACAGAGTTGGAGATTATGGGCCACGGTGTTGTGAAAAATGAGTCATCGTCAAAGTGTCGTCATCCATTCTAGTATTTGATCAACTAAAGATGACAAAGACAAAATGACCCCTATAACTGCTCCATCTGGTGGAAAAAAGAAAAGAAACCATTTACAACATGACAAAATCCATTTCTTCCTTCCTGTGAAGGCTTGGCAATATAAAGATTTATTTTGTTAGCTGTTGTCTGCAAACAGTAAATCCCGTCGTCCATCATACCTTAAACATCTTGTCCATCTGATGTGGAGTTAAGCCTCCAGAGCCAGATAATCTTTTATCATGAAAGAACATGATAAGGAGTAATGACCGTAAGAAGCTTCAATACACAGTTAAATGAAAAAAAAAAAAAAAAAAAAAAAAAAGGGGAGAGCTTCGACTCCTGATTGTACAGTAGCATCGTCGATAACCCTGTAGATCCCTGGAGATTTTAATCACACTTAGGGTTAGACTGAGATCATTTTGCCAGTGTTGGAGACTTAAGTCGTCTGTTTCTAATATGGCAGAAGTTCAATTACAATGAGACTTGAAAACATGCAAAACTTTGAAGCTGCACTAATCAATATCTTTATTGGAGAAATTTCTTAAATGACAATGTTTAGCAGCTAAAAGAGCCAGATAATTCTCAGAATGTGTTGTTTTCCAGCAAACTTGGAATTAACAGCTCAGTGAGATAATAATGTCGTTGCTGTTTATGTCTTGTTCTGCTGCCAACAAATGGCCAAAACGACTCACTTGATATAATATTTTATTTACTTACAGTGACAAACACACAGAATTATCCCTCAACTCTGGAGCTCTGTGCAGCTCTACAAAGCTTTTTTGTGCCTCTTTTAGCTCATTGTTTTGGTTTTACAGGTTTAGGCAAAAAAGGTCTGATAAACCCACTGCACGTTACCTGCCCAGCACCAAACAGCAGACAAAGTTAGTGGCTGATGAATCAAGAACCAAATTTTTTTTTCTGGAGTGGGTGTAGACCAAAACCAGGGTTCAGGGACAGTGAGTACTGGACTTTGATTAATTGGCATCAAATTATTGTTTGGTTACATTTTGTTCTGCTATCCACAAGTTGCCAAAACATCAATTATTACAGCGTTAAAAATAAATTTTGTAATTTCTTTTTGATAAGAACAAAAATTTAAGTTTTATCCCAGAGCTTCCAGAATTCAGACTTATCTAGTGTGGGAAAAGTCTGTTTTTTAGAGGCTTTTCCACCCTAACAAAAGATCTGATTATGAAGAATACCATTTGAACGAGAGAAGGATTTTCATGTTTAAAAAATAATGTACATTACGGTAAAAGATTGGCTATTGACAGATTAGATCTGTATCAGGTTTCAGTCTAACCCCAAGTATGATACTGCGTGCCTTCTAAATAAATGAAGGTCTTGAGGATGGGAAACAATAGAGACAATAGAGTGCTGTCAATTGATTAACCAGCTGTTCTCTCTCAGTTTGCATCTGCTTCATTAAAGAGTGCTCAAAGTATTTGAGTTTGTTACCACAAGGAAATAAAAACTAGGTGGCAAAGAAAAGTAAACAACCATTTACAGTGATAATAGATAAATAGTTTACTACAAATATAAATATACACTACATGATCAAAAAACTGGAATGTGACTACATTTTGAAATTAGGACTTCCAACTTTATAATTCTCATTTTTCCACTTACAATAAGGCAGGCATCAGTCTAACATTAGAGGATATTAGCCACTATTTACATGGACGCTACATTGACTCCAGCTATTATCCCTCCAAAATCTGAACTTACAAAAATGTTTTGTTTAATTCAAAAGACAAAGACAACCAGGTTGTGCAGTTCAGTGCAGTGGTGAGAGCATCATGAGACAGCATTGATACACAGACTTGTTGGGGAAGGAGAGCTCAGAACAGGATCTGAAAAAAAACATAATAAATGAAGTGCAAACAAGACATCCAGACCTTTTTAACGAGGTGAGTGAAAGAGCAAGTGAACAGTTGTCGGGACTGATAAACTACTGAAAAGGCTTTCTAAGTGTGTCTCTCTCTCTTTAAGGCTTTTGAAGGGAAACGGGCCCTAACTTGACCCTGTGATTCAGGTGTGGACAATTCAACATGCATTTAGTTTGGAGTACCTATCCAGTGCCTATGTGCCTTCCTGGTGGGAGGAAATCTAATTTGCACAAAGACAACTGAAATGTTTTATATATATATATATAAGAGCCTTGGCTTTACACCATCAGGGCTGTTTGTGGTATCTGCCTCCATAAAAGGTTTTCTAAAGAGAGTGGTAAATACCTTGGAGAGACGCTGTGCTATTATTTTTAAATCTTGTTGCTAAATAAATTAGGAAACTTAAACTCACAAAGCTGAAAGGATCAAGTCACATTAATCAACTTTTGCATGGGTATTCAGCTGGCACAGCAAATGTTACCCTGGCAACATATTCCAATTTCCGACATCTCATCTGGGATCATAAGGTGGAGGCTGGGTCGGTGCCGGCATGCAAACGTCTGATGACTATATCAAATTTCTGTGGCAGCATCTTTGAGTTTACTGAGAGATTTCCTCCATCTATCAAGAAAGCGGCCGGTCTATTGATTCTCTTACCACACTTGCTTATCTCACATTTATAACGGCAATGACTGAAATGAAAATCCCCTGTCCAATGACAACCTACTGATGTAAAACCTCCTGAGAGTGATTTAAGGCCAACTAGTGAAAAAAAACAAAAAAAACAGAATAAGAGAGAAAAAAGACTGATCACTTTGATCAGGTAGAGTCACTTCAAGCAACAATCTACTATACACATGATGCAGAGCTATAAACAAATGACTGGGGTTTTTGTATATGTTACAGTGCTGAGTAATATGCAGTTAGTGGGCCATAGTCATAAGGAAGAGAAGCTAATGTGTTTTTACAGGAACAGCAGGCCAGCAATTTCATGAAACCAAATTTTACAGTGCAAGGGCAATAAAAAAACGACCTTTGTCAAAAGAAGCTTCTGAAATATCGAATGTAAACACTAATACCTTTTCCTCCCATAGGAGAGGCCATTACGATACATGCACACATATACACACACCATTGTGCTTAGGGTTCTTTTTTCGGATCAGCGCAAAAAGTCAAAAGTCAGCCACACACGTTCACATGTGACTGACAAGTTAGTCAAATTAAAGTTGTTGTTTTTTTTTTTAATCATTATTATTATTATTATTATTTTTTAATGAGAAGCAAAAGGATTGTGGAGGGCTACACAATTGACAGACACACACATACACACACTGTCAGACATTCACCCGGAACAGGCCTGGTTGTAGCTGAAGATCCCAGACGTGACAGGAAGATGCACTGTACATAGGGGCTTCCATGAAATTGGAAGAGTGGGCGCAGCACAGGGGGGAGCATTTAGTGGGCTGGGCCAGTCAGCGCGGAGAGAAGCCTGTTGCTAAGCTACAGCCAACCACCTGCGTCATGTCCCAGATCTGTGGAGACAAACAGCCAATAAGAGTTACAGAGGAGGCTTGGTACAAAGCTGCATTTAAGCATTCTGCATAATTATTGCTAGTTTGACTGAAATAAAAAAAACGCCTGTTACAATTTCTTCTCAAAGCCTAATTTGAAATCTTCAAACAGCTTGTTTTATCAGTAAAACAGCCCCAAACCCCCAAATAATAAGAAAGGCAGCATAAAGGCTCTACTGAGAAGCTGTAACAAGGGAACATTTAATATTTCTGATTGGAAAATGATTTAAATTATTAATCAATTATCAAAACGTGCTGTTTCTTACCATCCGTCATACTTTATACCACACATGACCCATGAATGACTAGATATTATTCTTTTAAGGCTTTGACTTTAGGATTGCCTGCAGCAACATGAGAGCAGCGAATTGCAGCATGAAGAACATGATATGATTTGATTAGTTTTTGTTTGAGTTTCAACTTCTGTGTTTGACACAGCCTGAACACATGCAGGAAATATCTGGTATCAAAGAGCTGTTGATGACCTTAACAATGCGGTCGTTTCCACAGGTGACCATCAGGCCTCTGGATGGGTCCATGTCCATGTGGGCGATGTTGTGTTTCCCCTCGTGGAACGTGGCCAAGGGTGTTCGACTGCACCAAACACACAGACACACACAATGACAGCATTAAATCAGACTTGCCCTCTGTAAACTGAAAACAGGAGTGCACTGTGACTAAATTGCATATAAAATATTTTGAAAGCATTTTACTCACTCTTCCTCTTTGATGGTGTCAAAACAGGTATCACACACCCGCACAGGGAACTCAAAGCCCATGATTGGAAATGTGGAGCGTTTAGAACTGCATTTTCCACACACAGCTTTGCCGCACTTCCTGCAGTGGTGCTGTGAACAGAGGACACACCGTGCATTAGAATGACTGAAGGAACGACAGCTGCTAGGGACACTGATCAGACTCTCATACCTGTCTGAGCCCCAGAGTCTTAGTGTCCCACATCTGCTTGATGTTCCAGAAGAAAGGCTGTTCACACTTCTGACACGAGTCGCTGTCCAGCCACTGAGGTGCCTGCGGAGACACCGACAGTTTTTGGCTACTGTTATACATACAGAAAGACTGCGATGTAGCTCACTAAATTAAATTAACTCCCCAAGTGGACAAGTGCAGCAAAAATTATCTTTAACCACGCAAGCAGCATTCAAACTAGAACTGAGACAAGAATAAAGAGAAGAAACTAAATTACAACCAATTTCTAAAACTAAAATAGTACATGTTCCATGGTAACTGCTGTACCACCTTGACCACTGTACTGAGTGAGCAGTAAGAGCTGTACAATTTATTCCAATTAGCAATCACGAAATTTACATCATCACTAGTTGTATTTATTTCTACATCGAGAAGACACTGCCTGTGAAACGAGCCCTTTTTAAATTTTTATGCCAGACTGGGAATTATTTGCTTTTTACAGTAACATCTATGAGAAAAACTATTACAAACCATAAATACTAAAACTTGAAAATAAGAGCAATTAAGATTGTATCACTTTGTAAACCATGTATCTGACTGCATTGTACATATTGTAATAGTGATACAAACCTCTTCTCTCTGTGTGTCCATGTTCCACACTGCGATGCCTCCGTCAGCTGAACACGACACGAGCTGCCTGGTCAACTGGAGGTAACGCAGGGCCTGAACACGTTCGCTGAGGGCGTCAATGTATAGAGAGAAGGAAAAGGGAGAACAGACTTTCAATGACTACCATCAAAACAAACAGCATTTAAAACATTATTTTGACCGAGGAAATATTCCCAGATAATCAACGTCCAACTGCTCTTTTAGTTCGCTGTTTCGGTTTTACAGAGGCACATTTCTTATATGGCTCAATCTAAGCAGCTCTTACAAATGCACATAGACAGCCATTTCCAAATTAAAAAAAAAAAATGTGTTTTGTAGTGATAACCCCAGAGAATTATCACTCAAATCTACAGCTCCTCTCTGTGCTACAGAGCATTTTATGTTCTTTTAGCTTATTGTTTTTACAGCTTGCAACTTTACTGTATTGGATCCGTCTCAACGCTATCATAAACTCTGTTTCCAGTAGGAACAGATGCTAGTGAAAAATGTCTAAAAATCCACTGCACACAGCAGCAGTCAGACAGAAGGAACCACAACTCCAAAAGAATTCTAATTCTGTGTCTGCTGGATGCGTAGACAAATGTGTGCTAATAAATTAGCCATAATATCCTTGATAGCTCTTTATCGGGCAGCTTGTTTTGAGAGGAAAAGGAAATTACAGCATTTTTATTGTTTTTTTTTAATGAGCTGACATTTTTGCTGACTACTCTGACAACACGGACAATATCACTTCTGCTCAACTGTCATAGTGTTGATATCATAGAACTATTAAAGCCCATAAATGCATTTTATTACATGAGTAAGATTGAGGAGAAAAAGAAAAAAAAACAGTGAAAAGAACATCGAAAAGGCTTGAAAAGAGATCAAGTCTGTGTCAAAAATAGTTTTAGTGCCTGTAGGAAACTGAGCATGACGACATGACATTTTTATGGGTGTCTTAAGAGGTGAACCTCTGTATATCCTGCTGCAGCAGGATATACAGAGGGTTGCTCTGACACGCCTCGGTGGACATGGGCTTTGTTGATGACTCCTGTAGCAGGGGGCTGGGGGGGGGGTCACTATGAGGTGGTGAAATATGTATGCAGACTGAGAAGAGGAGATAAAAACAAGAGTCAGTGCCAGGGGACAGCTGTTACTGACACCACTGAGACCTGCCTTTGACAAGAGCGTGTGAAGATGAGAGATGGACAATGCTGTGAAAGGAAATGAAGAGATTAGGCAAGTGGATGTTTTCTAAGAAATCTGTGGCACATCTGTACGTCATTTCATCAGAGCCCCATTTCCCCCATTTAGTTAATTTAGTTGTTAAGCCTCCTGATCCCTGACAAAAACAACGGAGTGAAAACATATTCAGAATCCATGCATATACAAAAGACTAAAGGACTCACTGGTGTCCCTGCAACAATAGCGTCCGTCCTTTGCGGCCCCCGATGTCCCACATGATGACGCTGTGGTCAGAGGCCCCTGAGAACAGCAGTCTCTGGACAGGGTCCCACCATAGAGCTCCTATACTTCCTAGAGGGGTACAAAGACAAAAGAACACACACTTGTTGCATGTACTATTTTCCGCCGCAAGAGCTTGTTGAGAGATAGTGTTATGGTCCAACCTACTGGCTCCTCCCAGTGCATGCTGAGAGAACTACAGGCAGCTCCTACAAAACACCTTAAACCTAGAGCTTGCTATAGTTGGAGCTGGAGGATACCCTCTTTTGAAGGAATAATCTACCCTTTTTTCTTTTTTTAATTGGCCTTGTTTTGTAGTAGGTATTAATCTAATTATACCAATATCTCATTAACTTCCTGACCTGGTATCACTATGTATAATGTTAAAAACTGGAAGCAGGGAACTGTATTGTATTCAGCTGATCAACAACAAAACACAGCCCATATGTCCATTCTTCTCAGAGGTCGGAGCTTATAAAACACATGCTGAACACCGTCTATCCTTCTCTGGCAGTGGCCTATGACTACACACCGCTACGTCATTAAAATATAGTACACAAGCCTTTTAAACCACAGGCACGATAACTTAAACTGATGAGCTGCATTTCTGTTTGGGTGAATCACAGATTTTCCCCAAACAAGCCAACTCGCATTACAACATTTTCAGTAGAAAATTCAGCATTCAAAGGACAGGAACTGTGTGACAGATGATAATAGCTCTTGAAGTCAGATCAGTCACATAATGACTAATAGTCTTTGGCAGGTGGTGGAGGGCTTATTAGGCTGGCAAGTGTAGCTGAATGAACCACAGGGGAAACCAAACCGTGGGAGCTCCCTTCAGAATGGCCTTATCTACAATGTTTTGAGACATTGTGGAGACACAGCAGATACAATTTCAAAGACCTTTGCTGCAGCAAGACAAGAGATACTTCTATCTAAATGCCTGGATTGAACTCCACCTAGTGCCCTGATCTCACCCATTAATATGTATTATCAATCCAATGAACATGCCTTATCATCACCAAGGCACATTTACAGACCAAAGAGAGAGGTAGGAAACAAAAGATGATGTTGTATAAGGAATGTTTTTTGGTCTTTTTTTTTTTTTTTTACATTTTCTACTTATCACAAGGCAAAGGACACACTACCATGTCTCTCCCAACTGCTTAACCCATAAACAATATGGCTGTGGTAAGAATAGGCAGTCTGAGTGGAGATCGTCATTGGGTCAGATGAGTCCTCCCCCGCCTTGTTCTCAACAAGCTCATGTGTGATAAATCACCAAAGAAGAACATAGCAAAGGGTTTGCTTCACATAGTCAAGTGTCCTAGCAACTCATTTTTGTTGTGGGACTCACAGCTACAGTTACACTGAACCCCTTAAAACAAATCCCATCCAACTAAAGTATTCATCCTTTGATGATGCATTTCTCTGTTATGATGGCGAGTTTTCCGCACTGATGATGTTCCCATCTGGATGGCTCAAATGGTCACTGAACAACTTGACGCTTGAAAACAGCACAGTGGCCAGATCTCGACCCAAACATGCAGATATGATATTAGAATTAAACTGCCTGTGGAGCAGTTGTGTTACATCCTGTCTAGAAAATCTACTCACTTAGAAAGTAATTGTAAGGCTTTAATTAGAGCTTTTGTGGCAGGCTGTGGTGGCTCAGTGCTCTGTTTTGACATTATGCACGCCGGCTCTTCCTTTAATTTGGCACTTAAGAGGAAACACTAGTGGTATTGCATGTTTAGGCTGAATAGCTACCACGTGCTTACACATTCTAGTTAGTCATTTCCCAAAGCATGCAGCCATATTTAACAGCTATGACAGCAGGGTGGGTATAGCTTTCCCCTTGAGAGCCCTGGTATGGTACTAGAGATAACTACTGTAGCAGCAACTACCACAGAGGCGGTTTTGAGGACTCTGGCAAGTGTCCGTCTGTGTGTGTCTCTCTCTCTGTCTGTGTCTCATGGTCACGCTCGATTTTTATCTCTTTGTCATGGTCTCTCTTTATGCCTCTGTCTATCTCTAACTCTCTGTCTGTTGCTTTGTGGACAGATTTTGTTACCGCGATAGCATCACAACTGATCTAGAAACAGTCATGAGATTTTACAGGTGTGTAGCTGAGATCGAAGACGGGTGTGGGCCAATCAATGAGTACTGAATACCCATGTAATAGTAATGACTGCACAGCACTCATGGGTTAAAACGTCAACATGCTGATGGGGGTTGTTGCTGGAGTGATCCCAGCACAAGATGGTCTCTAGTCTGGCTCTTGAAATATTTTGCTAAATAGCTTCAATTTTCAACCTAATAAAAATAACACTAATATACTCTAAGTCCAACAACAGATGCCATCTGTTGATCAAAACCCTACAATTGAATATTACTGTAAAATTAAGCATGTTTAATGGAAAAAAGTGAAGACATATGTCATTTTGATGCATTAGCTATGCCAAGCAAGTTTCAATTCCTTGGAAGTTGAATTTGATGGTGTACTAAAATGAACAGAAACCAGTGGGCCCCAGGAGGGTGTGCAAAGCACATTTAAACATTACGGTGCCACTTACATACGCTGGGAAACGATTGTCAATAAGTTGTATTCACAAAGGATTTACTGGTATGGTCTTTTAACTCTGACCCATGTTAACTGTGGAACATTTCAACAGGAAGAATCTTGTTCAAATTTTCAATGCTTGAACAGGATGTTCAATGCATTTTTAAAATTTGAGAAAAAGTTCAACTTTTTAGTTAAATGACAGAGCCTTTGTGGTTCTATTGGATCCATTTTTTTACAATGAAGTCATGTGAAGGAAACTGGGTCATCTATTATTTACTGCGGCCACATCTGCATATTTGGCATCAGAGGCCTATTTATGCGTACAAGTATGCGAGACAAGCAATGCTGATAACTCATCTGCGCTGAGAGAAAACAACAGTTCTGTGCTGATGATAGATGTGATTTCTGTATGTATGCATGCAGGTGTGTCTTTACCTTCATGACCCTTCAGTGTAGTGATTGTGGAATATGTCTGCTTTTCCAGTTTCAGCAGCGTGATCTGTCCTGAGTAATCACCAACGAAAGCATGTTGCGTCTCATGATCGTATCTGATTGTTGTGTCAGGGCTTCAACAGGCTTGACACATTAACTGAAAGATACTTCTATGGACCAGTGCACACAGCGAGGTGAATGAAGGATACTGTAGGCAGGAGGCCCAGGTGGTGAAGTAGTGTCGCCCCAGCATGCTCCCACTCTGGGTGCACATCCAGCTTACGCTCTTGTCATGGCCGGTACTCACCACCCACTCACTCTCCAAGGAGAACACCATATCTGACACACGGTTCTGGTGGGCTGCAAAACACACACACACACACGCAAGCATGCACACGTTTAACAGACAGAAGTCATGTTGGATAAACATGGGACAAGACCATATCTATTCATGGTTTAGCATCATCTAAGACTAATATGCCCCTTCCATGTGCTGATCCCATCAGAGGCTATGCTTAGTGTGGCAGTAATCCAGACTAAGACATACGAATCCCTTCATACAGTTTGTTCACCCATCAGTCTTAGTGGTCCAACGCAACTGTTGAGGTGCACATTTCTGCTGTCAAATCTCTGAGGATTCTATGAAGAAAAGTGTGGCCTAAAATGGTTCCATTGGATGTTACACAAAACCTTGGTATGTTTGGTTTGAGTATTTAATTCGATTTAAACATCATGTACATTTAAAGAACATTTTTGTTAAAAACATTCAAATCGACTTATATGGGAGAGTTTAGAGGGAAGCCAGCTGCAGAGTGTAACAAATAACATTACATGCAAACTGGACAAGCTTTTATGAGTGTAATAAATTTCTCTGTCAGGTTCTATAATGGGTAAATCAAGTTAATATGGCTCACAGTAAAACAAAGCATCAGTGATAAGTAAAGGAGTCATCTTTAACCCTTTTAAGTGTACAAGACATTGGTATGATGAACCATTAGAACTTGGACAAAAAAATGAAAACATTTCCAATTGTATTTTGTAAATATTTCATATTTTAGCCTGTACTAAAAATTCTTTGCATTTTTGTACTCCTACATTTGACTGCCTCATGACCAAAGCATGGCCATGAATCCAGCCTCTGAGGCTGAATCTCTTCTCTCTCATTTTCATTGTTCTACTTCTCCTTTGTCTTTAAGATTTTTCTAGTGAAAAACAGGCTTGGGAAAAAATTTTACTGTAATATTTTCTGTAAACTGTTGACGTCTTTAGTGTCCGATGGAGCCATATTTTTCTATCCCTTGTGCACTGTGTGAAAAAGATACTGCCACCTTCATCGTGATTGCATAATAACATGACACAGATTTTTCATAAGTAAGTAATTAATCTGAACTGCAGAGAGGAAAGCATTTCCCAAGCTCATTTCCATCATTCTGAACATGTGTAAGCTGTTTGTAATCACTCTCCACTTTTCTTGTCAAAGACTCTGAGGAAAGTAACTTCCAAACGGTAAACAGCATTGTTAATCCCTACCGTGT
Organism: Istiophorus platypterus; assembly: GCA_016859345.1. Lineage (NCBI taxonomy): Eukaryota > Metazoa > Chordata > Actinopteri > Istiophoriformes > Istiophoridae > Istiophorus > Istiophorus platypterus. The sequence continues at coordinate 23,127,030 of CM029116.1, forward strand.
CTTTGAAATGCATACACACGTCTTAATTCCTGTTGATCCGATTGTCATGATTTTGCTGTTTTGGGAACTGGAAACCAGATGAAGCATGCCAGTGGTAACATGTGGTCTTTTGTCCTCAAAAGCAACAGGCTGGAGATTTTCCCCCTGACGCCTGATTTTCCACTAAGGAGGCTAAATGGCTGCCCTTACAGTCACAGAAACTGTGTTCTGTTCATAAAATCCAATCATGACGATATGAGAAGAGATGAAATCAAGATGTAGGGCTGTGGCTTCTTCATTGTCAGTATCAATAAACAAAAACAGGTAATACAAAAGATAAAGCCTCAAGGAGACGCACAATGAGTTCTGGTGAGAAACACTGCCTAAACATAACTTTGTTTACATGACAAAAACCTCTACAGGGAGCCTTTAAGGGAGGCTACACATCCAGAGCCAGAATGTAGTTAAGAATCAACCTGAGCATAATGTGACTATTACCAAAGCACAGTGCACTTCCTGCCAGTTTAACTGCGTAATGATGATTGCACAAGGGGTAAAAACATCAGCGGTCTTATTGTACTGATAATATAAATTAATTATAGAATAACACCACATTGCCCCCCTCACTGTAAAAAAGATGTTACAATTGTTTTTTGACAGTTCTTGGACAGTTATATTTGTCCCCTTTACCACTGACTCTGCTGAGTCTTATCCCTTTGTACAATAAGTACAAGTACTAAAACATAGTGCACTGATGAAAGAGTACCCTGGGGAAGGGGGTGGCCACATCTCTGACACTTACTCATATGCAAAGATAAAACTAACTCTAGGGATCAGAATGAGTGTATATTCACTAGATTTCACTAGATTTAGTTCTCTTACTCAAGTAATAATGATGAGAAAATGGTTATTTTGAACCTATCCACATCCTAATATTTATCTTACTGTAAATAATAGTGAAAGGAATGAGCAGCACACAATTAACACATCTGACTTGTCAGTGAAGCAAATTGTCATTATGAGTTTGGTACAGAAGCTGACAATATACCATGAAATGAAAAGACTTATCAGCTATTAGACAGACTTGAGAGTTATTTGTTTTTTTCCTCATATTATGTTCTCACCTGGATATGTTTTGACATGGTTCATCTTGTTAAAATCTTCAGAGATAAGAAACTCCTGGAAGACAAGCAAGCAAACACACACACAGACACACACACAAATTTTAACTTTAATATCTATCCTGCCCCCACAGGCATTTGGAGGAATCCAAGTATTGAAATTGTGGCCTATTTCAAACCAGATATGCAGGATTAAAAAAAAAACAAAACTATTTGAACAACTAAAAGAATGAGCCTGCAGCTAGTGTTTAAGGCCATTTGTTTGAGTTATCTTCACTCACCACAACGGCGCCATTGTCCTGGCCTATGAAGATGCGTCTGCTGTCATGGTGGTACGACATGCAAGAGCATGGAGCTGCGTGAGAAAGAAGTAAACATTCTCCATGAGCAGGGATGTGAAATTGCTATACAGAGTTTGTATTTGACTGTAGCGTAGCAAAACTAAGAAAAAAGTATTTTACCTAACACAGACAAGCATGTACAAACCTATTCCTAATTGCTTTTTCCAGAGACACAATGCAGGCTTACTTACAGGAGACTGTGTGGTAAATGCTTGGCCAGTACTGACCGCTGTCTCTCTTCAGCCATACACGGATCGTTCTGAAAGAAAATGTCAAAAATTCACATTCAAAACACTCTCTTGTGTCCTGTGTTATTTGCAAGGGCCATTCAAGGGTCATTTTGTATTGTATTTCACGTGTCATAGTCTGATGACTTTTTGTGGAATACCGATCTTTAAATGCATTTCTGATCTTTTACTTAATGTACATACGGACCTGCCTTGCAGTTAAACAAATACACACTTGATATATAAATGAGACTTGGTATTTTTCGATGGAAATATCCATTGAAGAAAACCCTCTTCCAGGATAGGACTTAATCCTCGTCCAGGAAAACCCGCCCTAAATATCTTTACACCCAAAGCTTGCCCCTGTTCACAAAATGGCTCTGAGAGAGTAAGAATTACAGATTCAATAGTTTCAATAATTGCAGTTGGTGAAAAGTTGTTTTGGGAGGGGTTTTTTTGTATTATCTAAATGACACCCCCACCATGTACATGCTTTGTAAACATTACTGTTGAAACCACATTACAGAAGTGACAACTCAGTACTGAACCACTCCTGGAAATGTGTGTTTGACCTTTGACAAATTCTAGCACTATATAGGACTTTTGTTAGTGTTTTGATAATTATACTTTCAGTGAGTGTTGTGCTTAAATACATTCTAACAGTCTATGGTACAAGTTTCTGCCCCCCCCCCATGAAAAAAAAGAGTAACTGGACAAATTTGCAAAATTCATATGTACTTCATGGTATGGCTTTGAAAACCACATGAAGTTTTCAGTTCAACTACATTTAAAATAAGTTTCAATCAGCCTTTTTAAAGGAATCAGGTTGGAGGTTTTTACTTCCATTCCAGTAAAATGTTTGCAAAGTCTGAAGGTTTGAGGGCTGCGCAGTCGCCCTGCAAACTCCCTTTTGAATGTCAGGTAGTTTAAATGTGTGAAGGAAACTGCATCATGTTTCCTCAGAGTGTCTAAGTTCCTTTTATCTCTGAATGAGGATGCTGCATTTTCACACTTGTAACCCAGCATGACGGCCAGAAAAACACCCAGGGAGGAGACTGAAAACCCCGCTTAGTTCCTCACCGCTCAGATTATCTGGCCGCTGCCATAGTGAGAGTGCAGAGCTCCATCAAGGTGTAGTTGTCCTGCATCCTCCAGGTTTTCATGGGAAAAACTCATTTATACCCGAGTTGTCTAGATGTTCGGGGGAGACATCGGCCGGTTTAACAAGCACTGAATCGGGCGTAGCTGACTATGCTACGCAGTATAAAACAACTTGTAAATTAGACGAACTAACAACAACAAATATGTAACCTCGGTTATCACTGAATTGGTAATACTTTTATGACAAAGTCGGGCTAAAACAGTTTCATTTAAAGCTCTTTCACTAAATATAATCTTTGGACGAGCACTTGAAGGCAGCGAGTGGTTGGTTTGAGGCAGTAATGTTTATTATGGGCAGCAGCTAGGTACCTAGCCAGCTAGTGAGCGTCGAGTAAACACAACCTTACACTTTTTAATAATGTTACATGAAGCAAATCGTGAGCCCCGGAGCCAGACGTTAGGGAACGGAAACCAAATGTTGTCGTCTCGTTTTTGTTACGTTTGGGTGTTTGTCGGCGGGTATTTGATGCGGAGGACTCATCCCGGGTGAATTTCTGCCCCGCACCCTCCCGCCTCAGCCCCGGTCCCGCGGGGGCCATCCCGACCACGAGTCCCGGTCTTTCGAGGGGGAACAAACCGTTTCACCTCGTTTCCTTCGTCCTCGTAAACCAGAGTAACAACAATTACGAGTGTGACGACCAGCAAATACACGGAGCCCGCTAGCTGCTGCTCTGGGCTAACGGTAGCCTGGCTCGGCAAACTCACCTGTCCTCGCTGACCGTGATCACTCCATCTTCCTTCGGTATTAAAACCGCCGCGTTGACAGTGTCCGAGTGTCCCTCGATCTTGTTCAGGAGGACCGGTCTGGCGGTCTGAGGCCTCGAATGAATCTCCGCAGCCATAGTTTTAACTAGCAGCGGTGTTTTCCTTCGGCTGATTTTCCTCCCGACTCGCCAGCGAAGGAGGATCAGCTGACACCCGGAGCCACTGTCAGGATTACCGTAATGACCGCAAGAGTCAGGCCGGGAGCGAGCGAAGCGGGCCACGAGGTTCACCAGATACCGTATTACCCTCGAGAACAAGTAGGTCAGACGTCCCATCTTTTTCGTTTTTTTTTCTCCCTCTTTCTTAAAATATAAAACCAGAAGGACAAAAAAAAGCAGGACTATACTGTGTCTGACCTGTTATACAATGATGATAAATTCAATTTGCACACACTGAGCCTCTCGTCCAGTGCGCACAGAAGTGGAAATTCACATTCCAGGAACGTGAAAATAAAACTTCTAGGACAAGAAATGCCAATTCTAGATTCCTACCTTTGGATCGCAAAACTTTGACTTACCGTTCACAGCTCTACATTTCCAAGCTCGAGTTCTTTGCAATTGCAATTTCTTACTCTGTCATGTAAAGCTACAAAAATAGAAGCTTAAATCACAGTTCTACAATTAGATTTTCCTAATTTTGACAGGAAGGGTCACCTTCTAAAAATGTTAAAGTTCTAGTATCAGACTATCCAAATCTACAATAGAACGGATTTTTTTGAACTCCACTCATTTATTTGTGTTCTTCCTTTAAAATTTGACACCAGTGTGTATTATCCTGTAAAGCATGTGTTTTAGCCTTGTAACAGTCTAGTGAAACATCCAGGATATAGCCTGTCTCTTGCCTAGTATACTTAAACTCCATTCACCCACAAGCTTCAACACATCTGTTTTAATAGTTACTGGACAAAGCTGAATAAAGAAGCAGTAATCATAAATTTCTATTATGTTTGTGAGAGACATGTTAAAATTCAAAATGCAAGCAAAGTACAACAGAATGTCACATGTACACAAACATCCGCTCTGAGAAATACGATATAAACAAGGCAAAATCATGGATGTTATAAATACGCGTATTTATTTTATCAAACATGAAGCAAGTATGATAACAGAAGACGTCCTCAGTGGGGGAGACAATAAATTTAAAGTAGCTGAATGCAAGGCTTTCAAGGTGGGATGTACATTTGCATAACTTGGGAGTGAAACTGAGAACAAACTGGAGTTCTATGACTTGAGATGGGGAATTTTTAAACTGAAAGTGACATGATAAATCAAAACATATAACTATCCTATGACAGAGTTGAGAAAATACAAAAATGACATTCAAAGCCTTTTAAAAATGTAATAGATTCAAAAAAGTATACAAAAAATTAAAACAGCTGGAAAATTTAGTCTGCAAAACATTTTATAAAGCATGTTATGCATTTCAGAAAAGGGGAAACATAAAAAGCAATATTTATAACAGACAACATCATATATCCACATTGTACATAAGTCTACAGCAAAGTATGAGTGTGTATGTGGGTGTGTAGTCATGTGTATGTTTGTGTTCTTGCTTGGTAGTGTATAAGCGTTTCCTGTGCTGGCCTATGATGCTACCAGGTGCTGGCCAGTGTTGGCTGGGCTCAAGGCTGGTTAATCTGGCCGATAAAGAGAATTGTACCTGGGGACAGAGAAGTTGAAATCTCATTAAAGTCAAGCACTGCTTTCCTCGGGTAAGAGCCTTCAATTCGAAGGTAAAGTGGGGACTATATTTCAAAAAGAATATAAGCAAGACAAACAAGATTTTATGAAAGTTAAATTATTTGCATTTTGAGCTATATTGCTTAAAACTGTGGCCACCAGGGGGTGAGCCCAAGGCACCTAGGGCAGTACATTTCTCCTATAGTTGCACAAATGTTAGATTTTCTATACAAATATATTTAAATATACCCTGATGGCAATAGAAAGACTGTACCTGTTGGATTATGTCTGATGAGGAAGAGGAAAGGTCTGTCCACTGTAACCCAAGGCGGAGAGGACCGAGCCAGCAAAATGGCAGCTTAACAGAAAAGAGAACACATTGTAAAAACATGTCAGAAACTAAACCGGTGTAGGCTACTTTTATGAATGTACTACTATCCAAGACAAGATACTGTGAACAGATACTCACCGGTGGCAGCTGCTGCTTTCGTTCCGTCTTCGTTCACCACAATTTTGGCTTTCTGGAGAGCCTTGGATACATGCACAGGTTCAGCACCTGAAAAAACAAACACTCACTTTTAATTCTAGCATTAGACCCTACCGAATGTTAGCTACAATGCTGTTTGCATCAGAGCTACCTGGATCGACATGGGGAAATCAAACCAGTGACTGATAGCATGGTCATGCTGCACTTTCCTGACCCTGCGTATTGTCTAGCATCAAAAGGGATCAAAAGACATAACTGATTAGGAGGGTTTTTAGACAAGGCTGCAAACGGACCTTGTAAACAGTTATGAAACAGAAGAAAAGGGCCGTCTGGTACCATAATATTACCAGGTAGTGGCCATTCCACTCTTTTCAAAGATACATAATACAGAGCTAATACAGCTTCCGATGAGACTTTCCAGTATTATTTAGGTTGACTGATTATTGAGTAAAATTATAAAATCGTTAATACAATGCACCACATGATGGCACTAGAGCACTTCATTCAGAACTGCTCTCATTCCATTGCTCAGGGGGAAGATTAAGGAAAGAAAGAGAACAGCAGTTTTTCACACTCAACAGTTAGCCACAATTCATACTTCTTAACGGCTCTTAGCAGTAAACAGCCAACAATCCTCTCATATTTTTAAGCCATGCTATTCTTCACACTGTTGTAAAAACCTGGAGGTACTGGAAGAATTATGTCACTTCTGGGTTTGGATTTATTATGCCTTGACTCACTGAGGTGTCTGAAGTCAGCTTTGTCCTCACTGAACAGGTCTGTTATTCCCAGTGCTGAAAGGGGGGCTTTCAAATCTACCTCTGCATCAGCAGTAAACCTACGGACATAAACATAAATATGCACACACAATGTTAACGTTTGTCACATTCAGTCAAAGAAGTCTCGAGAGCCACTGTTGTGTGTGTGTGTTTGTGTGTCTTACTTGGGGATGGCCAGGTGGACTTTCCTCATGCGCATGATTTTGGTCCAGCTCTGCACTGTGGCTGTGCTGATGTGTGGGATGACGCGGGACAGAGGCGTGTCCTCATCAGTGGGTAGAACAATTAGCATGCTGATGGTGTTGCCATGGTAGGGCAGCTCAATTGCCTTATATTTCAGTCCTTGAGGTGTGGTTGCTATGCCTAGTGGAGGAGGAGGGGTTACATTGGAGGTTAATGATTTCAAAGATCTGGATGACTGCAAGTTTGTAGCTTGATTTAGGTTTCATCACTGATATAGAAACAACTAATTTTTCTTATTCCTATACATTTTCTGTACTTGTTAAACCTTTTGAGAAGACATGTGTGACTAACTGGCAACCAGGGAATCTGTTGGATACATCTAGTCAAAGAACAAAAGCTTTAGAAACCTCCTGCTTTAACTTGACACATAATAATACTTTAGAATAGTATAAAAAAATGTGGCCTCTCTTGTGATGCAAGAAAGTGGAATGAATTGAGTACTCTTTCTGTTGTACACCTCTAGGATTGGTATTTTTATTCCTGTTCTTCCCTGCATAAATTGATCTACGCAAGCCTACAAAGCCAAATTATTTTTTTAGAATTAAACATGTTTTGTAAATGCTCACCAACTGTCCTTTTGCAAGAATTTTCTGTTTTAGAACTTTGTTTATCAGTGGGTGGTAGCATTTTCTTTGTCTTTCTGACCGTGGTTGTTATCAGTGCTCATTATTTTTATTTAGTCTAAACAAACTAGAAGAGGAAAAAGCATCATTTCCTGAGAGCAAACAGATTCTTCCTCAGAAAAGACCTACCAGACAGTAGATGTTCATTATATCAAATGCAAAACACTCTCTGGACCAATAATGTGTGCTATCACTTGGTAAGGAGTTGTAGCAAAACAGACACTGATATTAAAATATCACAGTGTGGTGGCAAATCTATTTCATATAGCACTAGGTCACTCTTGTCTTTCCAGAAGTGTAATTAACACTCTGCAGATGTTCTAAAGCTTATAGAGATACAAGATCATGCAGCAATGAGCAATATATGTCAATGAGCAAAGAGCACAAAACTTAATACACTTTATAAACTTAAGGGATAACAGAAGGGAGAGGTCGTGGTGTAGCTTTTCAAAGTGATAAGACACAAAGATAAAAATTGTTCTACTGCAGCTGCAGAGCTGACGCACATCATCAACGGTTTTATTTCACCCCTGAAGTTCAGGCTGTATCTTTTCAACTGAACAGTGGCCAACTATAGCATAATAGATGAATACTATTAAAATTTTCCTTTACAATAGATTATCACTCTTTATTTACACAGAGATACTATATTTAGACCCACAGAAGTTTCAACGATGCGATAGTGAGCTTTTCCCTTCAGGAAGATGCATTATTAATATTACTTGAAGCTTGAGATGGCATTGAGTGTGCCGGGCTGTATGATTCCTTTGACCTTTTAAATAACAATACAATTCCACCTAGTATGACGCTTAGCTTTACAATAAGAATGACATATGTACAGTATGACTGTCGCCCAAAGAAAGCAGATAAAGTCACAGCAGTACCAGTCTCACACCACAAGCTTCAATTTGACTGTGCCTAGACAATTTTTCAGGGTCTATAAATCATATTATATTAATAAAACAAAAGGAAACCAAACCGTACCCAGGTGGTTTAGGGCTGTTAGAAACGTTACTTTTTCTTCTTTTTAAGTACAATAATTTGGGGGCAAGAATCAAAGTAACAAGTGGCAGACTTTCTACAGGACAGGCAACACACTGAAGGATAATGGAGAAACATCTGTGCCTCACAGCTGAACATGGCCTTACTCTAACTCTAGCACTGTATGAGAATCAACTCAGAGCACTCATCATGCTAACACAACTCTGACAAGTCATCTAAATATAGACAACTGACTGGTACAGTATATCATTTCAGTTCACACAGGGCTAAATAATATCCTACAACCGTGGCATGTCTGAGGATTCATTTCCTTAAATCTCCCTACAAGCTGACCTATGAATCACGAACTGGCAATGCCTGGGATTCCATCATAAAAACAAACTAAATTAAACAATTTTATCATGAAATCTACAGTATATACTTTTAGTCTAAGTGCAATAGCAGCAGCTGATAAGTCTATTTGTTGCCATTTGTCCACTGGTATTATTGAAGCCTCATCAATATCAAGACAGTTCTGACAAGCAGTCCATACTCAAAGAATCTCAATGTTTAGTTAAAGGTACCCTGTGGAATTATTCACATACTGCAAAAGTGGATGTAAAAAATATAGGATTAGACACATTTAGGGCGTTGACTTTGTTGACTTTGTTTATAAAAGACAGAAATGCATTCATCACATTTCTTATACCTCAGTTATAAACACAGTACATTTGTGTGGGAAACACTAAATGTATACATGAATATAACTTTTCTTTGTTCTCAAGAAAACGCCATCTTTAAATTTACAGTACCATCCAGTATTTTAAAAATGCGTAAAACTGAGGGCAGATCTTCCACCATGCCCAAAGCACACTACCCGTCTGTGTCTTCTCTTGTGCACTCCTGTGGACCATGCTGAGTGGCATGCCTAACATAAATGGGAAGTGCCTGCCAATGTCTTCCATCCCCTAGAAGATACTGAATTGTTCTCCTGCCTCCTGCCATGCACCTCTTATGTCTACTTCTGTTTTTAGTAACTTGAGAGCTGACATTTTCCTTTAGAGCAGCTTCATCTGTGGCAGCGAGCTCATGAACATTAAAAAAACAGAAAGAGTACAAACAAGAAAGAACAGTTCTTGATACACATTCAAATTGGATCCTATTGCCACTGAAATTACAGAGTATATTGACTTTTCTTTGGATGTGGGTACTGGTATAACTGACTGGAAAAACCAGTAGCCTGTTATCTAACCAATCTGAAATCCTGTATGATTAAGCCTACCTCAACAACCTACACACATATCCGGTATATCTACAACAGAGGAATGATTCCTGAGAAATCATGGTAAAAGAAATGGAGGACCCTATTTTTGAATTAAATTCCTCTGAATCTACATGCACAGATGATAGAAGTTTTTTAATCTATCATATTTTTGAAGTGCAATTTTATTTAGATTGTTTCAACTGGCTCCTACTTATAGATAGAAATAATACCTTATCTGGCCAATTCGTTTCAATCACTCTGAATCCAAGTCTGTAACTAGCTCTAGCACAGCCTTCTAATTATGGAACAAAATATCTTTAAATGCTATTTGGTGGTGAAATGTAATAGAGAACAGCGTAAATAAGTTTGTAAAACATTGGCTGTAGGTAAACAAGTCAGTGATATCAAACCAAAATCATTGAAATTGAGTAAAGGCTCAACTTAAAAACATTCAAATAGTTAGTCTCACACAGGGATCCATCGGTGGAAACCTCACACACATCACCACTCACCTATGTTGAAGACAGATAGCTGGGACATCATTGGGACTGAGTATACATTCCCATCACCCCCTGTGAAGGGCCTCATCTTAGTGTTCATTGGCTGGAAGCGGGACTTCCATAAACCTTTGAAGTAGATTGAGTTGACAGCAACCAGACGGGTCAGAGTCGCGTCCAGCATCTCTGGTCTCACCAAGCTGGAGATATGACCTGGATAGATATGCAGCATGTGGGCAACATTTAATTAGGAAGTCTTGATTTTTAAAAAAAAAGGCTTTTTTGTATTCTCTTCTCTTCATGTTCTCAGACTAAACACTTCAAGATCCTATAGTATAAGAACACACCAGTCTGAGCAACAAGAAAAAACCTGACCACATCACAAAGCCTGGGGTTTGTCCTACAGTTTGTGAAAAAGACACAATTCAGTGGTGTATATGGGTTTGCCTCCGCACCCTCCAAATTTTGGAACACTCACAATCCTAAGGCAACCGGGAAGATAAACGAGGCCTACACAGATTGACCACAACAATTGTTAGATATGTGCCTTTATCCAAATCATTCTCAATGATCATGATATCTGCCTTTTTGGGATTTGTTTGAAAATAATCTATATTGTGTATACAGTTGCTACGTACATCCTTGACTCTTACCTTTGGTTTTATTGTTGACCCATTCATTGATTTCACTGACTGCCGCCTGAGCGTTGGCAAAGTCCAAGCTCCTGGTCTCACTTCGGAAGTTGTCTTTGTTGGTGTTTATAAAAGTCTGTTCCATGGGGAATCCCACCTGGCTGAAAATGGCATTGGCAATCAGCACAGCGTCCTGGTTGGACTTAGCTGTCAGGGACTTGTGCAGCTTCTTCAACATCTTGTAAGGACCTGTGCAGACCAAATCAACTTTGAATTACTTCTCAATCATTACTTAATGTGGAGAGCTAATCTACCAGATTTTATTGCCTACACACATCTTATATTTAATGTTCATCAGCAGAACTCCAGCTAGTGCCTTATCTTCTATGGTCATAAACAGTCCTTACCATTCTTTTTGTAACGGAGACCACTAATAATCTGCTTCCGGGTTTCTCCGTCGGCTCCAGGTAGCAGCATGCCTAGGATGGAAGCCACTCCATGGGGTGAAAATACCACATTTTCCAGGGGCTTGGAGCGGACTACTTGCTGGAACACCTGAATGCCGAGGTCTGAGCCCCGTTCACCATACGAGGGAGTCTGGGGCAGCGCACCCTCAAGACCATGCAAGATCACCAGTGCATATAGGCAAAATAAGCAGGGGAGCTTCATTATAATTTATAATTCACCTAGAAAGAAACAGAATACAGAGTATCACAGGCATTTTGTATGAACGTTGACAGTGATTTGTTCATTTGAAGAGACAAGTGATGTATTTACATGTATTGGTTTCGAGTGTCATCAATACTTCATCATTATGAGGCCTGCCATCTCAACAACGAACAGATTTATGAAAACATTAAATCTGCAACCAGCAGCCACTCTTTAAAATCACCTGCAAGAGGATGCTAGATGTCCTTTTCATATGACTCATTCAGGTTTACCACAGTTATCAAAAGCAACTTTGCTTTTCCTTTGCCAAAAAGAAATAAAATAAAATAAAAAAATCCTTTAATCCAGGACTGCAGGGTCTGACTAACTCTTGCTCAGCCTGTCTAAACATTACAGCCTAACCATAACCAGGCTACGGAAACCATTACCTTCTTTGGCTTTAATTTTAGAGTAGATTAAATATTTTGGACCGTTTTAGGATGATGATTCAGCCTGCACCTTAAGCAGAGTGAGTGTAGCTACAAGAGCCGACCACAGTGCCTGCTGGATCACTTGGAGGATACAAAGCATCTATTTGAAACCTGTGATTTACTTATTCGTAATCATGCTATGTTTTTTTCCAGTTACACTTTGACCTGTGGCTAAGTCTGGGTTATCGGTTGTACCCATTATGGTTTATTTTCTACTTAGATTTTCAGTATGGTTGTCATCCTACACTAAGCCCAGTTTAGCCCCCCTTTGGGTCAAAAAGTCAAAGGAAACCTGACCAAGGTATAGATCGCGACACCGTGTTAAAACGTAGGAGGGAAGTGGATGTGCTCCTGGATGAGAAAGGAGAGAAAGGAGCCAAAGAAGCTGCAGTAAATCGGTAGTTTTGTTTGTCCTGTGCGTCTGTGCGGGCGCGGAGCGCTCACACCGCCTCTCACGCCTCCTACCAGCGCCCGGCCCCGGCGCAGGGAGCCGCGGCGCCGGGAGCCGAGGCCGTGGATCGGCGGCGCTGGATGAGAGGCGCACTCCGCCGCAGCCGTCGACCCGCCGGAGAACCCGGTTCCTCCGCGGTAGGTGGACGTTAATCATCTATAGCTAAGTCTAAGGCGTAAAACAAACCCCACCTGACAGAAGTATACAGACAGTCTGGATTGTCGGCTATATAGAAATGCAGATTGAGAAGTGGTGCTAAATGAGCGTAAGACAGACAGAACCTTTGGACCTGTTGACAATAGCGACGTGTGTTGAGTCAATCGTTAAAATTCACGTTAAACACACACAAACAGACACACACTCATACACAGACACACACACACACACACACACACACTCACACACACTCTCTCTCTCTCTCACACACACACTCTCACACACACAGTCTCACCGATCGGAGCTTGACCTGGGTTCGACTTTATCCCGCAGGTGAAAGTGGAACCGTCTCAGTCTGGTCTCGACTTCCGTCCAAAGCACAGAGGAAAGTTCGTCTGCAAACTAGAGAGAACCCGCCTTTATTCCAGTGAAAGTGAGAACTTCATCTGACTCCGGCGATGGTTCTCAGGGACCTTTATTGGACTCAACTCCGCCTTCAAGCCCGACACAAGGGAGTGTCTCCCTCAGTGTCCGTCCACGCTTGCAGAGGGATCTTTCCGTTTTGATTTCAAAATAAAACTCAACTAATTCGCATTTCGTGGTCCATTACTGAAATAAAACTCCCGGACTTTTATAATAGAACATCGGTAATTTTCATATATCAATCCGACATAACTCTGGTTCTCTACTTAACACAAAATTTCACGTTTAATTCTACGTCCATGCAGCTACTTCCGCTAGCATTTTAGCTAACTCTGTCTAACTTAACGCAGCTAAAAACTTGTAATAAAAACTTGTGTATATATATATATATACATATATATATATATATACATATATATATATACATATACATATATACATATATATATATATATATATATATACATATACATATACATATATACATATATATATATATATATATATATATATATATATATATACATATATATATATACATATATATACATATACATATATATATATATATATATATATATATATATATATATATAAAAAATCTATTGTTTCACAAATCCTCTGACTGAATATCCAGGTGGAAGCTAGGACACTGGATTCAGGGCAGTTTTTTTGGTCTACCCTCGTGGATGTGTGGTTTGTGCCTGGGTGGGGGTCTTGCATGTCCAGCTGCTAGAGATGGGACTGTTGTGAAAATAAACATTGTCAAGCAAAGGAGGGAGGGCCACTTTGTGTGTGTGTGTGTGTGCCTGTTTTGAGTTTTGAGGAGGTAGTGAATGAACACACAGCTGTTAGCTCCAAGCACGCAAGGCCACATATTTTTGTATTGCAGACTTCGAACTTAATCCATTTACATCAAGACAAAAGATGAGAAGGTTGCAATATGTCGTCCATGTGGCACAATTTCCAGGAGCTGTTGGTGTGTCAGAGATGGCATCTCTGAGTCCTGCTGGTAAAAATCGTCATACTCGGGCTGAGCAGCCAAGAAAACATTTCAATCACAATTTTATCTGCAAACAAGACTGAACTTGTGCTTAAAAGACCAGATGTGTGCATGTCTGAGCAACACATATCCCATGCAAACAAATTAACTAAAGCATATCCTTATCAAATTCTCTGTTGAAAAAGGCTTTTTTGTTTCATTATTATCTGTTTAAACCTTATTTTTGTCGTGTTATAGGACCATCAGATGCTACAGTGATTTGGATGCTGATGAACTGACTGATAACCTTTGTTTTGAAAACTCCTGATATTTCAAAAAGCTGCTGAAAAAGATGCAGTTTCTCAATATGAAATGTATTTGTCAAGAGCTGGCAAGGAATAGAAGGAAATAGAAGGAAATGACACTGTGTTTTGTGTTTGCAAGGAAATGTTCTGTTGTGGGAAATATTACTTTCTGGAAGTTTATCTAAGGCTATCTAGGGCTATTCTAACATGCTTCTCTTGCATAAGAGGCCTGGATTAACTAGGCTGCTACTGCTACTACTTTCATATACACATATACCATGCCCTGGAAACCAGCCAATTAAATGGTTCAAAACAGATATCATTTTCACCTTTGAAATGTTAACTCAGAATGAGACTGAAAACACAGGGTAGTAAAAAAACAAATTTATTACTCTCTCACATTTTAAAACACCTGAACTTTGTATCCACAGAGGTTTGTGCAAAGTGCCCACTCAAGCAGTCATACATGTGGCAGTATAATAAGTCGTCCCATTTCAGTGGGAAAATAATTGGTTTGCTTTACAGAGCCCCAGACTGGCCTATTCTGCCTTCAGTCACTGCTTCAACCACTGCTGGAGGCGTAAGAAGATGTGGTCACGGGCCAGAATCAGCTGGAGGAGATCCTCGCTCCTGGCAGGGTACATGTTGGCACAGTGGGCTGTTCCTGGATCAGAGAGAAATTTATGTATAAAGGATACGGCAGGGAGAAGTGGTAAAACTGAGAGTTACACAGAACAGTTATCTACCCAATAAAATTAGACCCGAACAATCAAGCGACTGTTTTGCTGTTGCCTTGTCTTTGTTATATAAAGCAAACGAAAAAGAAATTCAGTCTTCAATGAACCAGCAACAGATTTTTAAACTTGGAGAGAACTGGAGAGAATTCAAAAAGCTGTTAAAAGTTTGATGAAGAATTAGACAATGAAGACATATGCCGATCATTTACGAGGCACTTAATATTTGTAAACAAGGACATACATAACACAGATGATAATTATTTTTTTACTTTGGTCTTGTACCTAGGATTTAGGACACTAAATTTCTCGCATAAAAAACAGGACACTGCAAATTTCAATTTTACTTGACAGGAAAAAGTTGATTTTTAGTCAATCTACTGTTTTCAATGTCAAGAATAAACTTTCATGCCCAAAATTGAATTAATCGGACATAGCAAGAATGGTTTTTATGATGTTTCAACAAATATACAGGACCCTGCATTGATAAGAATATATTTTATTGAAACAATGGTTAGAAACTTACACGATATTCATTTTTAAATCTTACGTCTAGAGGACAGTGTGACTCCAAATTGCTTTTGTTATCAAATGTAATCATTTAAACTCACATGCACCTCACTGTTTTAATGTAGAAATGTTCTGGATTTAGTACCAGGGTCTTAGGCTGTGTTAGAAATCACTCCCCACTGACTATAAAGTGCACTATACTCACTTTGCCCTGTTTTATTCGCATGTCTAAAATTTCTCTTCTCTAGTGCCCTCTAAAATCTAGTAGTGGCAAAAAGTAGTGTCCGTGGCATGTAGATAAAAATTACTAAAAAAATCCGATGTTGCAATTCGTTACATTCTATGCATGTGAAAATGTGAAAAACCACAAATATGAAAATATACAACTACACTCATGTGCACCATACTCTTAAGGTTAGAAGCATGAAATACTTGATCCTCAAACACAAAGTCACAGTGCTTCTACTGCAGTGGGATCAGCTGTTATGCATATTTTTTCTCACCTTGGATGAAAACAGCGGGGAGGTCAGGCGCGATGTCCTGTGTGATTCCCAGGGCGTGCCAGGGGTCGATGGACCCGTTGGGAAAAACTATTCTGCTGGAGCGAATGTTGTAGCCACCATAATACTCATTGGTCTGGTTCACATCCTCTATCACCTGCTCAGCACTGATGTTGTAGAAGTGTCCACACTGTTTCAGGTGATACCTGGACGAGAAAAACACAGGTTAACAACGCGACATCTAAGGAAACTGGAGGCAAAGACTGTGAATGGGCAGTTTTCGATGTGGAAATAAGAGTAGGAGAAGGGGGGCAGGTGCAGTTGTAAAAGCACAAGAATAAGTTTATTAGGCAGAGAGGTAATTTTTAGTGTACTCACTTAATAGGGAAGCCAGTGAATGGTTGATTGGGTGAATCAGTGCTCTGGTAGAATCCAAATTCTGTGCAGGTCTGGTAGAACCACTGTCTCCCTGACAACACACACATACACACAAACACATAGTTTACCCATGGTCAGAATATTCACTTGGTTCAGAGAAACCAAATGCAACACAGCGGAGGCAACCCTAGCAATTAGTTTAAAACAGCTTTCTTCCTTAAAATTGTTCACTTTCAGTTTTCAGCCCCAATTAAAAGAGGAAAGCATTCAACTGAAACCCACAAAAGAAGGGGGCAGTTGGTGAAGTTTATGCAGATGCATCCTAATGGCTTTTTAAAAGACCACTTCCTGTTTTAGTGATCCCACTTCAGTCCTCCCACCAGCTGGGAAAAGGAACCACAGCCCAGGGCAAAGGTACAACAAGGAATTTAGAGAACCTGTTTTTGGTAAAACATTCATAGCTGCTACTCAATATTGAATGCTTCAATAAGAGACAACTAGAAAAATGCATACCCAGTCTTAGAATAGTCACTGTCTAGTGTAAAATGTCTAAATAAGCACACCTTGGTTTTTTTAAACAGTGCTGGGAAATAATAAGAAAACTTAGGTCCTAATTTAACTTTACCCGAAAAAGAAAAAAACATTATTTTTGGTTGCTGACATCATTCCAGAAGTTTTGTCTAAGTGTAAAATGATGTAATTATATTTTTTGGTCTACCTTGTTTTCCAGAAGAAGCGTAGTCTACTTTTATATATGTTAGTAATAACCTCCTTTCCCAAAAATGCCACACAGCAACACCCAGAAATGGGTTTGTTACATTGTGACAGTAACCACATCCCTCAGTCAACACGTAACCTGTCTCGTGGCTGTGTTATATTCTGGTCTCCTGA
The DNA here is from genome assembly GCA_016859345.1 of Istiophorus platypterus. Lineage (NCBI taxonomy): Eukaryota > Metazoa > Chordata > Actinopteri > Istiophoriformes > Istiophoridae > Istiophorus > Istiophorus platypterus. Next base: position 23,144,278 of record CM029116.1, read on the forward strand.
GGTTACTGATGGTGGAGAACGTGATGTTTTTGCCTCAACTGCAGGTGATTGTTCCTGTATTATTGGAGGGTGACTGTGGAAAATTTCAATAAGATGGCACAGTGTCATACCAGTTATCCTCTGTCATGAAAAGAAAAAAACCAACAACGACAAGGTACATATTGTTCAGCGGTCAAGTTTTTAAATAGAACCAACTAAAATAAACTCATTTACACAAACAGAAAGCCACCTTCCACGACATGCTCATACCCACCTCCCCCTGCAGCTGGCCCCTCCCAGGACGTGTTATCCATGTCCCTGAGGTAGTCCTTGAAGCTCACATTCAGGCATTTAATAGAGAAGGTGTCCATCATGAGGCGGGCCACGGCGGCATAGCGGGCGTATGGCTCCCCCAGTGACTGGTCACCCATCACACTGCACAGCACCTTGATGGTAATGTTAGTGCCTGTCACGCCCTACAGTGACAGAAAAACACTAAGCCAGAGAGAAAAAGAAGAAAAAAAACTGAACTTCTGTATTAGCTCTGCTATATCAGACTGAAGTGGATTTATCCCGAAATGTTGTTAGATGAATCATGGCAATTTATAAATGCTTTATATTATGTGATTTAATGACAAAAGTCATAGATGATGAACACTTACATCCACCATGCCTCCACAAGTCAATGTTTTCTCATGAACAGGTAAGTCAATCGGCCAATCAGAACTTGAAGTTTCCTCTGGTTTATAAGTTGCATTGACTACCACAAAGTACTTTTGTCAGCAAACGGTCAAAGGATGAGAATTGCTGAGTTTTTTTGGATTGGTAGTTGTTACAGAGCTTTCATATGAACCAATACCAATCCAAAACAGTTATTTAATGGACCTTGTAGAGAGTTTCTTTTGTATATATTTTTCTGTAACTAACTCTTTATAAATGCCACATGAACATTTATACGTTTTGTACGTGGTCAGTGTTGTTCTATTTTTGTGTTAGTGTTCCGTTATTTGTTATGGTTTCCACACTGTTTGGATGGAACAATGATGACACTGAGATGAATAAGTTCCAGGCAAGTTGGGAAGAACTCCAACCTTTGAATCCATTCTCCAAATGCGCAGGGATCTATCAAGGTGGTTGGTCTTGTTGAAGTTTTCTAAAATCTAGAGCTTCAGTTTCTATGAAACATTGTGTTTATGATTATTGATGAAATAACTGCAAATAATTTCCATGTGTACATGTGCCTATGCATCTTCTCCAAAAATTGGAGAAGGGCAATTATTATATGTATTGGTCAATTTACTATGGCCTGACCTATAAGTGCCAGTCTTAGTGCTTTCTATATGGTTTTATTTATTAATTTTTGTTTTTTGAAGAAATCAAGGAAGTCTGCAGCCATGGTAGAGGCTCTGCAGTGGTGGAAAGTGGTACTCAAATACTACTTTGACTACCATGACAAGAGATTTAAATGGACCATAGGTTGCTTATAGGAGTTCATCATAGGAGATCATCAGTTCCAGAAGTACCGAAACCAGCCACATCATGCCACAGCCAAAGTCAGCGAGATCACATTTTCACTCATTCTGGTGTTTATTTGGCACATTAACTGAAGATCCTGACCTGTAGCTGTGTGGCTTTATGCACTGCAGTGCTGCCACATGATTGGCTGATTGGATAACTGCATGAATAAACAGCTGTACAGGTGTTTCTAATAAAGCGCTCGTGAGTGTATGTGTTACAGGAATGACGGCCAGAGGAGAAAACATTCGGCAGCGGTTACAGTTCTTACTTGTGAAATGAAAGCCTTGTTTACTATAAGTAGCCATGAGTACTGTCCCATCTGTGTCCCTCTGAATCTTCTGTTTAAACAGAAGAACTGTTAGTACTTGTTCTTCAAGCTTTAGTGTTACCTAATGTCCTTCCATATTTTATACTGTGAAGCCACTGCTCTGACTCTTCTGATTGAGTTACACCTCACTTCTGGTTCTTACCCAAATTCCTGAGCGCTACCTAAAACCTGGTGGTTTGCTCTGTACCCAGCCTTGTCTTTAAGAGAGGCAGCTGTTGGCTGTGTTTGTCTACTAGTGCTGTGGACTCTGTGGCCCACCGCTCTTCTCAGTTCTTTTATAAGCATCTCTTTAGCTTGGGGGCGACAGGAAACCAGAGAGACCAAAGAGTCTTTTGTTACTTTTTAACATCAGCTTATTGGTAACCGGACTCACGTCTCCTCAAGGCACCAGGGGGACAGAGAGGGGATAGGATGAAAAAAGAGGGAAAGAGGGGTAATTAGGAAAAAAAGGGCACCAGGAGGGAAATACAGAGGACACATATACAGTAACGGATAATGAGAAAAGGAAAAGGAAAGAATTGCAGTGTGTACTACATTTCACCAAAATGAGGACTTGGTCTGAAAAAGCTGTAATATTTTCCAAAAATTTGAGACTACTGTCTATATAATTATATAGGAGTTGTTTTTTTTTTTTTTCTATGTGAATTGTGAAACCTAGTTTTCAATATTCAAGACTGAATATGACTGCCCCCCTACCCTTCTGTCAACATTACTAAGGAATTAATGAATTAGATTTCTCCCCGTGTTTTCCAAAGCACTTAACCATGCTATCTGAAAAATCACGTTTCAGTCTGACTTCCAGAAACCATTGACTCAATATAGAAATCAACCACAAACCCTGTGATCAAAATAATAATCTTCACTACAATGGCTGTCTATGGAGAAACCATTATGCTAAATTAATTATCATGCAACATTTCATTACTTTTATTATTAGAATGGGTGTTTTTTCATGACCTGGGTTTCACTGGACACTTTCATATGGATACTTTCATATTGAAAATGTCTCAGAAACTACTACTAAAATTAAACAGGAATCCAAGATGTTCAAAATCAGCTCAAATATGGTCAGACTTAGTCAAACAAGTTTGGTAACATTCTTTAAAAACCTAAAAGTCAAAACCCACTTCCCACCTTCCAATGTTATCTTACTCAGCTCTGCTCTGTGCCGAGTCACTAACCCCCTTTAATTTACATTATGCAGGTTAGAACAGGGGCTCTACCTCTCACATTGAAATACAGATGAAGTGAATGAGCAGTTGGTCCCAGGAACAACCCTGGTGACCCTCTTACAAGCGAGTATCTCCGAGCCACTCACTGTTGATCAAAGCAGGGTTACTATGCTCTAGCATACTGCTTGGGCTGTCTGTTACCCCCTATACCTCATAGCTGCCTTCCACTCAACCAAGACTGGATACTAGGTCAACCCTCAACCTAAAAAGCATCGCAAAAAACTTCCTTTACTCTGTCTCAAGTCCAAGTTGAAATTGTCCTTAAAGGAACTCATTTTCAAACTCATTTTCAAAAATATGACTTGCAATCAAGGTTGAGTTTTGTCATAAAAATGTCAGCGAATGGTTGCCTTAATCCATATGATTACTATCTTCCTCAATTTTCCCTGTTTTATGATGTTTTACTGATTCTGTTAGGAGTGTGTCTCTCCGACCTCAAACCCCCTGTTGTCTTCATTGTACTGGACCACATCCATGAAGTTGCCAGCAAGTGTTTCCAAGAAGTAGGCAGAGTCCATCTCTGACTGGATTTGCAGTTTGGAACACAAGCTGAAGGAGAAGAAGGAGGAAGACAGAGGAAGACAGGGAATAGGGAAGAAGAGGAGGAGAGGAGGAGGAGAGGAAATTGGGGGATGATGGATGTGGAGAAAGGGAGGGAATGTGGGAGAGACAGAAAAGAAAACAGGAGGAGAGTTAGACCAGAGCACGTTTTGTCAATTGTACAGTACATCTTAGGTAATTTTCTCTTTTCCTGTGCTCTCAGGAAAAAACCTCAGGCCATTTCCCTGTCACCAGCAAATGTTTAGAACTTGTTACTGTCTAAGATAACCATCTAGAAAAAAACAGCTACATCTTTTTGACCAACAGTGGACAAATCTGTCTTAACACCAAAAGAGGTTCCAATTTGTCCCTCAATGTAAAGTGAAAAACTTTCTTCCATAAGACATTGAGGTGTTAATAGCTTTTTCAACTCTTGGTACTACAGCAATTCAGTCAAAGTAAATACATGTATGCTGATTAGGGTCATAGGTCAGGTTGGCAGTTACGAGGTGCAGAGTCAGAGGCGTGGATGAGTATAGACTTAGACATATGTGCATGCGTATGTGAAAAAGTCTGGAGGTGGAAAATTACAGCTTCCTTGAGTTTATCCCAGACCTTTAGACTGGTAAATTTAGGTAACGTGCTGATGACGTGATATGCTGATTTCAGACATAACTCATTTGTGTGTGTGCCTGTGTGTGTGTGTCAGAGATTGATATTTCCTTCAGGATGAAGTCATGACGCAAGTACTATATTCTCTGAAACATTGTGGTTGGAAGCTGGACAAGCCTCCAAACCACCTTTATGACTTTTGTGTGTTTGTGCCTGCATGAGGACATGTCTGTATCTACAGCCGGCATAATCTGCAAGAAGCTAAAATAAAAGATGTCCAATGTGGTCAGGCCAGTGCAGATATAAAGACGAGCCTTTAGTATGTCTCTGTGATAGTATTGGTTCTGTGAGACTAACCACACCGTTATAAAAGCAGTTTAAGCCTGCTTATTCATCACGCCGACTGACCTTACAGTCCTTATAACAACGTAAAATACACAAATATAAAATAACACAGGAGACAGCAAACAATGAAAGACACTGAAAAAGAAAGTAATGTAACACAGGACAGAGAAAATGTCAAAAAAGGTTGCAGCCAGCTAATAAGCTGGCTGTAACCTGGCTGTAACCTTCTGTTTAACAATTAGTTATAAGTGGTATTGATCTTCTCATCTTACTCTTGGCAAGAAAGTCAATAAGCATTTTTCTGTAAATGTCAAACTATTCCAAATCCTCCCTAAATAAAGGTTATACCGTATGCAAATAATTGTGTGATTGTCCTACAGTCATTTGCTGCTGAGAGACTGTAAATTATTCTACATGCCCTTTTCACTGTAGAAATTTTGGCTTGGTCAAAATGGAAATCAGTCATGCTGCATTTTATTAAGGCTTACCCTGGTAATATGATGCAAGCATGGCTCATTGGTAAACTTCCATGGGGCAGAGCCATTATTAACATTATTAACAACATCTGTGCCTTTTCTGATTTCGCAAGTTGAAAAGCTTTCTGAGTAAAAAGATCCATAGCTGCTCTATACAACTATAAAACTATACACCACCCAGGTGTTTCCAACACTGTTGGATCAGACCTCTGGGAGGTTTTAAAGTGATGTGAGGATTAGGTGGAGAAACCATGCTGGTGAGTTTGCCGATATCACCAAATGTCATCAGCTAACAGGAGGACAAGGGCAACCCAAACTAGCAAAGTGTACACAGACCTGAGAGGAACTCTGACAAGGCAAAGTGAAAGCCGTGCAGTGCACTCAGTCTGGTTTAACAGTTTTAGGGGTAAATTATCCCAAGCACTGCTGAGTCTAGGAAAAACCTTCAGGCAGCTTTATAACCGCTAATGTGATTCAAAAATGATTAAATAAAATAATGAAAAATGGAATGAAATATTGAATGAATGCATCCTCCCTTGCCTCGGTAAGGTTAAATTTTGCGGCAAATTACAGGATAGTTACAGGGACTAAATGTACAGTACTTGAAGTCTTTAGTGATGTTGTCATAGGTCCTGGTATCATTCAGGCGTTCCAGAAGGGTATCTGAAGCCTTTTTCACCAGTAGAGGGCAGTCCGCGTTCTCTGAGGCCAGCGAACGCCTCACAACCTCCAAGTACTCTGGCAAGACATAAAGACAGAGGGAGGAGTGAACCTTAAACATGGACTGCTATAAAAAGACAACAACAGTACAGAAAAGCTCAGTTAAACATATGTATGCCATTTTATTTTTTTGAGGAACTGCCGAAGCACAAGTTCATCCTCCAAACAGCATTTTAATCAAGTTCTATTTAAGTTCTTGAGAAAGTATTTGTTTAAAAAGGTGTAAGTGAGGGTGCAAATGAAATGAGGCCTCATAGTTTGTGAAACTTCAAGGGCAGGCAGGCTGAGGAATAACTCCAAATTACAAAAACTTGGAATATTATCCATGGAATCAGAGCCAGTCTCTCATTGGTCATAATGCTGACTAATTTCAGTGTTGCTTGGGGAAAAATAACTTTTAGACTGAGGAGAAAAGGGATACATTACATCAGAACACTGTGTTTTGTCCTGGATATTTTCCTAAAGTCTAAGAGAATGTGGCCCAAAAGTTTGTGATAGTGTCTTCAAGAAAGCAGAGAGTGTGTGGGTGGAACAGAACAACTCTGTGTTCAAAGCTACTCTGACCTTGATTCCAGCCTGTAGCCTTCTGCAGGAAAACAATGGGCTCAGCCAAACACAACACAGACACAGATAGAAAATAAACCCTTCCAAATCTTTGATCTGTATGGGGTCCTTCTTCCACGACACTCAACAGAACTGAAAGATTGTTGTATAGTTCAATTTAAGGCTTAATGTGTTTGACGATGTTGATTCCAGAGCAAGCTGTGGGGACTCCAGGCAATATCAAATCGGGAGGGAAAGTTTGCCTCAACTAAATGTTGTCTGATTCATTATGTAAAGCTGAACTCAATAGTGAAATATAATATTTAACAATTTCAAGGAATATTTTATTTGGTGTTTTTAGTTTTTATTCCTGATAGCAAATAATACTTAAATGTTCTGTTCTGTATAAAAAAAATATTGGCATAAAATGCTGATTTTCCTAAACATGAAGGGCAAGAATCAGTGTTATACTTTACATGGTAAGAATAATGAGAATAATGTGTGTGTGATCCCATCATGAAACGTCTCTTCATACCTGGGAAGTTGACAGTAGCTTTAACAGGTGCACTCGTAGCCAAGGCGGTATGGACCAGGTGAGGGTACTTCAGCCTGAACCAGGCAGCGAGGGAACCTGGGTACGACCCACCAAACACCACCCACTTCCGGTTGCTCAGGCCTTGGGCCTCAGCTATAGTGGTACGGAAGTGAGCCAGGTCAGCTAAAGCCTGGCGACTGCTGAGGAAACGCAGGTTGTCTGTGCTGAGGTCGCTGGATGTAGAGAAGAGAGAGGCTTAGTTTAAATAAGAGTTTGAGCATTTACAGTTTAGCCATTGCTCAGTCTAGACAGTTCTACATGGGCCAAGGGCAGGACTGTCCTTATCTGAGTGCAGGGCTGACATCTAGTGGTGCAAAACCTTCACCACCATCAGCTGATGCACTCAATAAGCACATAAATCGCCTGGCATAATGCATTTTTGTCCTTTTATTGCTCCCAGGGTATTGCTCAACCAGAGTTGCTAAAAGCTTTAAAACTTTTGTAAGAAATGATGATAATCATTAAGATCCCCTTGTTCCCGTACTTTCTTTAATCATAAGAGATAGACTGAATTTATCTGCTTTTTGTAATGACTCAACCAAAGCTTTCTTGAATGTTTTCCTTTAAAAATAAAAAAAACAGAAACTTGTGAAGTTAATCTTAATGTTTATTTTTAGGTTTAAACTAAAACTGGTGAATTTGTCTTTACTGTCATAACTTTCCTCTTCAGTTGTTCACACTAACATTGTTGCTACCCCTTAAACAGGCTACGAAAAGTGTTCCTAAACAAGCTCAAAAACACCAGGAGAGTGATATGTACGCTGTCGGGTGGCTTTTTCCATAGAAGCGATGCTCCAGCATGAGGCAAAGCGCTCCCAGTTTCTGGGCGTAGGTGAGCCAGCTTCCGTGCTGCATCCAGGCTGGATTCGCTGGGCCCTCTCCACCTATCATCAGGAACACTGGACCGTCTGCCTTGTAGTGGGTTTTATTTACAAAGTACCTCTTGGGGGGGGAAAGGGGGAAGAGAGTTATTCAGACTTGGAAACACTGTGTCAAGATTATTGTGGGCGAGTTATGCACGTTCATGTCTATAGTCGTCATGATGAGCCAAGAAGTTGCAGTTCTTCACGTATGGCCAGACACATGTGCACAGACTTGACACTGAAGTGCTCCTGATGGGATCCTACACTGACTACTGCCTTCTTTATCTTTCACCACGCCAAGTACTAGCTAAATCCGATCACAGTGCCAATTCTATAAAATGCATTTCAACCCTCGAAGGATACTCATACTAGCGAACCGCAGGACTTACCTGCTTCCACTCTCTCCCGTCCGCACCATTGAAGTGATCCAGTTTCTGGGTGAACCACTGCTCCTCAAACATAGTCGTGTGCTCGGTATCCTGCACTTGATTAAACCTCCTGAAGCCCTTGTAGCGCCCCTCTCCAGCAGCACAGAGAGCCAGCAGGAGAAACAAGGTCACTCTGCAGATAGGCGACGCACACAGACAGGCCATGTTGACAAACAGGGAAACTGTCAGGACAGTGTGACTCGGGTTCATGTGGTCATATGACAAGTTCTCGGTGCTTTAAGTGGCTCGCAAAGCGTAGGAGAAATGAGAATCCCTGTCTCAAACGTGTATTTCCACTTTCTTTAATTCTCATATTTAACTTATAAGCAAAGCACGAAAATGTGCATTTTTATTATAGGCATGTGTTTACTCAGACTTCTAAGGAATATATTTAATTCCAGCTTTGCTGAAAGTTTGGTTATGAGACCCCAGGGTGCTGTAACACATGGCCCTTGAATGAATAATTCAAAAAGCGGATCCCTGTTAAGTGCATGTCGAGTCTGTGAAAACTAATAATGAGCTTAACTCCGGGAAATCAAAGATCAACTGGGGTCTGCGAGCGAGCTGCTCCCATGTTTTTGCAGGCCCTGAAGTAAACATAAACGACAGTGGCAGCTCGGCGCCAGCAGGGGCGGTAGAGAAAAACACGACGCGCTCCTCTGGAGGAAGGAGAAGAAGAAGACGCGGCCCATTACCGGTCCTCCCCAGTTCCGTTTGCTAGCTGATAGTCCATCTAGTCGCAACTATGGAGGAGGCAAAAAGGAAAGAGAGTAAGCACCCCGAAAAGACTGATGACAAGGGGAAGGACAAGGAGAAGGGTCAACAGCCCAAGGACAAGGACAAGGACAAGAAAGAGGAGCAAGAGCTGGTGCGCTGGGACATTTTCCTCATTCATATGTGCGCTAGTAACGCCACGGGAGCCAGACGTGTTATTTTGCCTTAGTCACTGTCGCTTTGACAACATGGTTGAGCAGGCCTAAGTCAGTGCCTCTCGAGATAGACGACAGAGGAACTTTTATTTACGTTGTAATTATTTCTCACACGAAGTGTCGTCTCCCTGGTGTATTTATGTGTCGTGGTCCTCAATAAATCTGCTGATACACTCGCCCCGTTTACTCACTTTAGCATAGCCTAACTCAGCCGGTACGCTAACGTTAGCTTGCTGCTTGAGATCGCCGCTGTCTTTACTATTATTTAGCTTGTTAGCTTTCCCTGAAGCTCACCCCCACCGACTAACATGTTTTAGCATTTCGCGACGTATTGTATGGCACAGAAGCCAAACTGCCACAATACACAATAAAGTTACCTACCGTTAACTATAACAACAAACTTATCGGGCAGTTTAGCTAGTGGCTAAAGCTCCTGAATTAGCCGACGCTAAACGTCACTGGTTGGATTATTGTTTTTAATCATGAGGAATTTAGTGCAAACGTTGAAATCTATAATTGTTGTCTGTATACTGGATTAAGAAGAATGTTGTAACTTATGGGTTACTGTGGCTCTAAATGAATCAAACCGGCATTCTGTTAAGTTCGGATGGTACATTATAACTATAATACGACTAGAAAAATCCATCTGTGTGAGTGTTTATCTGCTTTCGTTAGTGGTGGCTTCTCTTCCTAAATTGCAAACAATGTTTGATATCGTGCATCTACAAGGTCATTAGGTCACCAAGTTCAGTTTTCATTACTTTCGACCCTAAGGGGACTTTACAACAAGTATTCAAAACAACAGTACGTATTCTACTACAGCAACAGTAGTCAGTTAGCTGAAAGTGAAAGATGTTGATGCATAATTTCAACAAGGCATCGTAAAAATATAAATGTTAACACCGCTGCAGGATGGTAACCCCTCTCCCTTTTGATGCCAAAAACAGTAGTTTCAGATGAATGTGTTTTTTTTGTTTGTTTTTATGGTTTTGATTTGTAATAATGTTGTTCTCTTCTTTCACAACTTCAGTCAGAGGAAGACAAGCAGTTACAAGAGGACCTGGAGATGATGGTGGAGAGACTGAGTGTGAGTATTAGATTTAGATTTTTTAGATGTGTTAGGTTAAATCCCTTACATGGCAAAAAAAAAACAAAAACCTAAACTAAAATTTCGACACTTTTGCAGGAGAAGAACACAGCACTCTACCGCGCTGCATTGGAAGAGCTTCGCAGACAGATCCGCTCCTCCACCACCTCCATGACCTCAGTACCCAAGCCCCTGAAATTCCTGCGTCCACACTATGGCAAACTCAAAGAGATCCACGAGGGTATGGCTCCTGGAGAGAACAAGGTGAGGTTCTGCTGCTGAAAGAAAATTAAAAAATTAAGGTATGAGCACATTTTTAAGACTTTGAGTCTGTAGAGCCATGTAAAAAAAAATGGTACAGCCTCCATGCAAGTGTATGGAATAGAAGCTACAGACAGCTTTTTCTGTTTGTTTTGTTTTTTTTTTTCCCTGACAAGAAATAGAAGTGATCAGTGTTCTCCCTGGAATAAATATAACAGGTATTCATGCATGATTGTGTGGCATTTCATTAGTACACAGAATTTTTTTAAAATAACGCTTCAGTAGCAAGTGTATTATCACACAAATGGCATCATAATTTCATCAATTTAGTGACTTTTCTTATTTCCCAAAAGTATCCGTATAAAGGTTAAAACTGTCCCACTTGTGTAAACATGAAACCAGTGAATGAAACCAATCCACACATGAAGTAAAGTTCAAACTTAAGATGTTGTTTGTATTTGTAGCGTTTCTGTGCTGATGTAGTGTCAGTGTTGGCTATGACAATGAGTGGTGAGAGGGAGTGTCTGAAGTACCGCCTGCTAGGTTCACAAGAAGAGCTGGCCTCCTGGGGACATGAATATGTAAGGTAAGACAAATGCTACCAACGACATTTGAAGGAGTCTTCTGTCTGTTTCTGAAGCTGTAACTTAAACAGAGGATTGTCATATGTTATTAGCTCCATTTCTTGGTGACAAATATTTCTTCTGTCCATATCTTCCAGGCACTTAGCAGGTGAGGTGGCGAAGGAGTGGCAGGAGGTTGAGGAAAATGACAAGACACAGCAGGAGACGTTGTTGAAATTGGTGAAGGAGATTGTGCCCTACAACATGGCCCACAATGCTGAGCACGAGGCATGTGACTTACTGATGGAGATCGAGAGGCTTGACATGCTGGAGGACTACATCGATGAAAACGCTTATGGCAAAGTCTGCCTTTACCTCACCAGGTAAGCGCAAGTTTTACAGTGCTCAGGAAACACAAACCCAACTTTAAAGCATATAAATAAAATAACTTTATGGCTGAAATATAGCCATTTAATCTCCTAACTTCCTTCATCATTCCTCTAGTTGTGTGAGTTACGTCCCTGAGCCAGAAAACTCAGCACTGCTGAGATGTGCCCTGAACATCTTCCGCAAGTTCAACCATTATCCAGAGGCCCTGCGTCTGGCCCTGATGCTCAATGATGTGGAGCCGGTAGAAAACATCTTCACATCCTGCAAAGACATGTAAGGACTATTAAACTACTTTCTCCAGAAGATGCATGATGGTTGTGTTAATGGTTAAAGGAATTAACCCAACAAGGTTGCTGAGCACAGCAACATTTTAAGGGTATAAATGAATACTGCTTACCACAGTGCACTGCCTTTTTTTTGATTTTGGTTTTGTTAACCATTTGACATTTTTTTCTTCTTAATTCTTTTGAGACAGTCCTGCAGTTCTTTGGTATTCAAATCTAAGTGTGTCATAGTCATGGATTTAAATAAAAAGCATGTTTACTGTATCTTTTTTCCCTTGCAGTGTCATCCAGAAACAGATGGCCTTCATGCTAGGTCGCCACGGCATGTTCCTGGAGCTTAATGAAGATGTTGAGGACTATGAGGACCTGACAGAGATCATGTCAAATGTGCAGCTCAACAGCAACTTCTTGGCCTTGGCCAGAGAGGTAGGAGAGAGGAGGAGGGATGAGATCTGGCAAATGAAAACACCAGACTAATTGCTATGGGGCATGGCTCTGCTGCTGACCACAAAGTTTCACCTGTGCTGTGTTCTTTGTTGGTTTATTTTTTTAAAGTCACTGTACATTTTAAGTTTTAATTTTAAACTTGAAAAAAAAATATTTCACAGTCATGGAAAATGTGATAAATGTGCTTGATTTGAAGTTCCTTATTGTGCTTTTTATATGCAGTATATCACCAAGTTTTCAAATTACCATGTATATTTATTCATACTCACTTGAGAAGATACATACATTTTTGTCAAGCTTGACTGCTGCTAAGTCACTGAAGGACCGCATATAACAAAGGTCTGAGATATCAGAGTATTAACAAAACAAGAAGAAACTGTCAGAAAAAGTACAGAAGAAAAATAAAAATCTTAATTTAGACTTGCATTGCTTAAGGAGTTAAAGTCAACTTCTAGCTACTTGTGTTGGGAAGCATCTGCAGGCATGAGATTGTGGATGCTATGGAATTTCATCTTGTATATAAGATGTACAAACTATTGTCATTATCAGAAGATACCATCATAATTGAAAATGAGTTTTACTTATTTTTACTTTATCTACACATTAAACAGTGTTGATTTCTATTCAGTTCTTAACAATATATGAAGATGAACACACTGAAAATGATGCTTAGAACCGTTGCATCAGTAGATTATCGTGTAGCATCTTGTCGTCTGTATTGCACATACCTGCATTCAGTGAGTCCTATAGAACTTTTTCTCTGGGCTTGTTGTAATTGCAAATCCATTGAAATTTTTTACATAGAAAATCAGACAAGGATGTTATAATAGTAGCGCTATAAGTGATGAAATTATCGATAAGGATGCAACAAATCAACCTTCTCTCCCAGTACTGATTCCTATATGTAATGATATTGAGAACAGTGCCCAGTGCTTTCTTTTTCCCAGATTAAAAATCTATACACTTGACTCAGTGGAAACCACCGGAAAGATTTGTAGGTAAAACAACATGAAGCCCGGGGTACTGTAGTAATAAAGACTGAGTGTGCAGGAACGTTGCAGCCAAGGATTAGAATGAGAAAATGCATAATGCATTGTGTATTGGATAATTTACAAATTTGAAAACAAAAGTTTTGGGGATATTTTAGGAAGGAAGATCTGGATAATATGTGGGGAATGAGAGGTAGAATGAATATGAGTCCCCTTTTACCCCCTTTACCACTGGAAACTATAGGGAAGGATGATTTAGAGGGGTGACACTGAAAGGGGGATGATGAATGATTCACAATAGCAGATGGGGGATTATAAATTCAGATCATCACTTTCTAATTGCTCTTAGCTTCTCAGTATGACTCACACATTTCACCTTTTTATTTATAACACACTTGTCCTGTCCTCCCCAGCTGGACATCATGGAGCCCAAAGTGCCAGATGACATCTACAAAACACACCTGGAAAACAACAGTGAGTCCATTGGGTTAGATGAATGCTGTGTTTTGTGTTTAACTGGCCACTTGGCAAGTGAAGTGAACTTTCTTTGTTCAAAGATGGTGAAAATGTACAATTTAGCCATGTTGCTTGACCACTATCCGTACATGACAGGGTTTGGTGGAAGTGGCTCCCAGGTGGACTCTGCTCGTATGAATTTGGCTTCCTCCTTTGTGAACGGCTTTGTCAACGCAGCTTTTGGACAGGACAAGCTGCTCACAGACGACGGCAACAAGTGGCTATACAAGAACAAAGACCACGGTAAAAAACAATGAATGCAACAAACACTTGACATTTTTACATTTGATTGTTCACTGACTAATGATGGTGCAAATGTCTCTAGGCATGTTGAGTGCTGCAGCCTCCCTGGGTATGATCCTGCTTTGGGATGTTGATGGTGGTTTGACCCAGATTGACAAATACCTCTATTCCTCTGAGGACTACATCAAGGTAAATATTAAGCTGGAAAATACCAGAAACTTTTCCATAACAGACCTCATATTGCTTTCAGACAATGATATGGTTGTAATGGCACATTCTTTTAAGGTGAGCCACTGAAAGTATCACAGTCCCATCTCAGCTTTGACTGTTCTGCACCACTGCTTTTTATATTTTTGGCAGTTTTTAGTGAGATACTCCTTATTTCTTCAGTATTCCAAGGTCCTGGAAATTACTAAATTGTATTAGCTTCCCGACGACGGAATTCATTATATTGACTGGGTTTACTATCATGTCTTCATTTACTTGTGAATTTGATGTTCTGAAAAAACGCAAACTATTCTCAGAATTATTACTGGGGAGAAAAGGCTATGAAATGAAGCCCTCCAGGCTCCTCTCTTTTTTTTGTCTTACATCTGTGTCTCTCTCCATGTAGTCCGGTGCCCTCTTGGCCTGTGGCATTGTAAACTCGGGTGTGAGAAACGAATGTGACCCAGCCCTTGCCCTGCTCTCTGACTATGTCCTGCACAACAGCAATGTCATGAGGATAGGAGCCATCTTTGGGTGAGGAAAAGGTTTTAAAAATAAGAACATCTATCTCTACATGGGTGATTTTATAAATCATAAAAGACAGTTTTATCCAGGGTTTAGGATTTAGTGCCGCATTTAACTTTTCAAAATTGTATTATTTTGGTAAATTTTCGCTGCTTATCTGTACCTATCTCTTTAGTCTGTTTGTTGTTCTGCTGCTAACACTTGAGTCTCTCTTCTGGGAAGCAATAAAAATATTATCTTATGATGGGACATTATTGCTGTGTATTTTGATCCCTTGTCGTCTTGTTTTCAGACTGGGCCTAGCCTATGCTGGCTCCAACAGAGAAGATGTCCTCTCACTGCTGCTCCCTGTTATGGGAGACTCCAAATCCAGCATGGAGGTATGGATGTGTGTTTTTCCTTAAGGGCTCTTCTCATTTTATATATGTTCAGTTTAGCAACATCGAGCTGTGTGTGTTTAATCCTCAGGTGGTCGGAGTGACGGCACTGGCATGTGGCATGATCGCGGTAGGGTCATGTAATGGCGATGTGACCTCTACCATCGTCCAGACCATTATGGAGAAGAACGAGCAAGAGCTGAAGGACACGTATGCCCGCTGGCTGCCTCTAGGCCTAGGACTCAACCACCTAGGTAGGTAAAGGGAGCCACAGGCTTCAACATTAATAACTATATTAAATAACCTCAGAGATTTTTCAGTATTGTGTGAGCTGGAGTGGCATAGGGGCCAAAGGGGAATAAAATACACTAACAAGTGATGTGTTATTGATTTTTCTGGATCAGTTTGAGTAGGTCAGGATTTGTTAGAGGGAATATCCCATAATACTATCTTTTTTCCCTTTACCATAATGTTGCTATAACTGTTGTGTTTGTGCCATTCACTGTCCCTAGGTAAAGGAGAGGCAATCGAGACAACCCTGGCAGCGCTACAGGTTGTACCTGAACCTTTCCGCAGCTTTGCAAACACACTAGTGGATATCTGTGCCTATGCAGGTAAGTCTGGCAGTACTTTTCTTCCCAGCCTTTCAAAGGGATTTAGTTGTTGGCACACATGCAGACCTATATCTGATGATTTGATTTTTAATTTTCCAGAGTTACCATAGCTCACTCTAATAATTTGTCTCCCACTCCATCTCAGGTTCTGGTAATGTGCTGAAGGTGCAGCAGCTTCTCCATATCTGCAGTGAGCACTATGAAGCTAAGGAGAAAGAAAAGGATGAGGACAAGGACAAGAAGGATAAGAAGGACAAAGACAAGAAGGACACTGCCGCTGACATGGGCTCCCACCAGGTAAAGACTAAGCCATCACCATGATTATCCTCCCAAACGTTTCTTTCCATTTAGTAGTTTTTTATCAGCAATATTCTGGTCATATAGTTTTCTTTTTGTAAAAAGACCTACTGTTTGTTTTTATGTTTTCCTGTCAGGGGGTAGCTGTTCTTGGTATTGCCCTGATTGCCATGGGGGAGGAGATTGGCTCTGAAATGGCGCTGCGAACATTTGGACATCTGGTCAGTAGCACCGCTTACCGTAGGTTGTCAATTCTTGTTTTGTTTTTGTTTTTTTGTTTACCTTTACTGAATACATCAATGCTCCCCCATCCTTTCCATTTTTTTTTTTGATCTACATCAACTCGTTCCTTCCACTATTTCTACTCAAGGAGGAAAGCTTTATATCTGCTTACCTTGACTAAAAATTGCTTTAATATTTTCAGACCTCAACATTTGTCCTTTTTTTTTTTTTTGATCCATATTACATCATCCCTCCTTTCCTGTACCCTACAGTTGTCTCCATTTAGTACTCTGTTCTTACCTCCCCTAAAGTTCTTAATGAATAAGACCATAGCATAAAGCATTTCTTTCTGTCAATTGACACCTATACAGGGGTATGACAGCTTAAGTAGGCATTTAAAATAATAAGAGTCAAATTTTCGTTCTTCTCAGTCTTTTTCATCTTAGCAATGCATTTACACTGTTTTAAACTGGATTTTTTTTTTTCCATCAGCTGCGCTATGGTGAGCCCACCCTGAGGCGAGCGGTACCCCTCGCCCTAGCTCTCATCTCTGTGTCTAACCCTCGTCTCAACATCTTGGACACCCTCAGCAAGTTCTCCCATGATGCTGACCCTGAGGTCTCCCACAACTCCATCTTTGCCATGGGCATGGTGGGAAGTGGTAAGTAGGAATTTAGGCTTCACATAGAATGATGTTAACTGTGTGGTAATGGCTGGCATAATATCAAACTCCTCTATAAGTCTGTCTCAAAATGTTTGACTTGAGGGCTTTCATGAGCAGCCTATTTTTTGGATGGATATAGATATAGCTATATGTTGCTTTTTGTATTCTTAGGTAATGGTAGAAGTATTAGTCAAGCATTGTTTCAAATTAATACATTGTTTGATGTTTTTCTTTATATAAATAAAACAAGTTATGTGCTGCAATAAGGGAACATGAAAAATAAAGTATAAAGTGGGCATTAAAGTTTGGCTACATTAAAGTTGATGTGAGTGTTCCCATGTCATTGTGACTTATTTTACACTGAGGATTATATTATGCCAACACTTTATTGGTAACTTTCAGAAACGCATCCATCCTTCTGATAATGAACTATTTTCAACATTAAAAGCTGACCACACTGAAGGTGCATGTTACATACTTGCCATTTTAGTGATGCACAATGCCGCCTCCTCTGGGAGAGCCTCTAGTGTCAACTTCCTTTACGCATTTAACAGACCCTTCATTTTTTCCATTTCCTCAGGCACAAATAACGCCCGTCTGGCTGCCATGTTACGGCAGCTGGCTCAGTATCACGCCAAAGACCCAAACAATCTCTTCATGGTCCGACTGGCTCAGGTGGGTGGCAACACAAAAGGCACTCTGTACCAGACAGTGTGTTTGAGTGATTATTGACTCTCTGCTGTTTGTGCCTCCACAGGGTCTGACTCACTTGGGCAAAGGCACACTGACACTCTGTCCCTACCATAGCGACAGGCAGCTGATGAGCCAGGTTGCTGTTGCTGGACTGCTCACTGTTCTCGTTTCCTTCCTTGATGTCAAGAACAGTCAGTTTATTTTCCCCCTGTTGCTCTTACCTCAGCTCTCTGCTTCCACATGCTTAACATAGTCCATTATGGTTTTGCGAATTTCAAGGTTGTCTTCATTAGTGGTCTCCCTGTGTTAATATTCCCCTTGGTATTCATTGTGTGTGTTACAGTAATCCTGGGGAAATCTCACTATATTCTCTACGGCCTGGTTGCCGCCATGCAGCCGCGTATGCTGGTCACATTCGACGAGGAGCTCCGACCACTGCCTGTGTCCGTCAGAGTTGGACAGGTAAAGCCGTAGATGAATGGTCTGAGAAATGTAGAGACTGGAATGCTTATGGAAATTCTGCCATTCTTGTGTATATCGCTGTTCTTCTTGACTTGGCAAAAAGATATAAAAGCTTATATGATTTACTTATAGTTTTCCCAGACTTAAAATAAAATAAGAAATTACTGAAAAAAGGCTGAAAGAAAAATGGCTTTGTGTATCTCATGAATTTGTTTCTTTGATCTGTGTCCAGGCTGTGGATGTCGTGGGCCAGGCAGGAAAGCCAAAGGCCATCACAGGTTTCCAGACTCACACCACGCCAGTGCTGCTGGCTCATGGAGAGAGGGCTGAGCTGGCCACAGAGGAGTATCTCCCTGTCACCCCCATTCTGGAGGGCTTCGTCATCCTCCGCAAGAACCCTAACTATGAAACCTAGACTGCACCCAAGAAACCCGTTCTCACTGGTCTCTCCCTCTGTGTGTAAGGGCAGTCCTCCATGGCTCTTGGCAGTTGTTATATTTGGTTCTTTACTGCATGGCTGAAAAGAGCGAGGCAGGCCTATCCTTCTTCCTTGCTTTGTCTTCTCACTGTCATCTGTGGCCCAGCTCCAGCAGTCATTAAAAATGGATGATTGGGGTCTGGTTATTTGGACTGGTATGACACAGAGGGTATAACTGGGACCTTATCCGCCTACATAGATGGTTTCCTTATTGCTCTAAGTTTGATCCACCTCTCCCACCTGTACTGAATCAGCTGCTTGACTGACTGGGGGCCTCTTCAAAAGTGGGAACTGTTAACCACCCGTTTTTTTGTACTCGGAGCATTTAAAAGTATGTATTCTTCATCACGTTTGTCTTCTGTTTTTTGTTTTTTAGGGGGGGGTGTTAGAGTACTGTACAAGATTGAAACAAAAAAATAAAAACTTAGATCCACATGGTGGAAATGTGATTGCTGTGTGTTGTGTTGATTTAGGTGTAAGTGTGTCATGAGACTTGGTTATAATATACTCATACTCACAAGTGCTGTCATTCAGATTAAGTGGACTGCAGGTTCTCCACAAGAAGGAGCCACCTGGGGCCAAGGAAAGCTGTCGATACTAAATAAACCTCTTTCTACTCATACGTATTCTGTTGTAAAGATATATTTATAGAGATGTATATATTTATGGAGGAAAGTAATGGCAACAGTAGCTTAGATGTAAAAAAAATATCAATTGAAGTTGACCTACAAGGAGCAAAAGTTTAAACAATCCTTGACCTGGAGAATGAAATTTGAAATTAAGATAGATGCCACATTTTAATATTGGTGCAGTGTATGTCACAGCCAAAATTGTTAGGTTTTCTTGTGTCTTTCTGTGTGTATCTTTGCTTGTTAGCTGAAGTAAATTAATAAGAGTATCCCATCATTGTAACATCCAGGGGATATTAAATCCCCAGAACTACAATTATGACTGTGGCTGCTGGATACGAAATGTTAGCCTTTGGAATCAGTTTATTTTTTTACTTCTCTTAATATTATGAAGTACTATCGAGTATAGGACTAAGCTTTCCCAGACACAGGGCCATTACTTAAATGAGCCTGGTAACTTTCTGAAGTGATGGTCACCTGAAAGAGGGAAGGTGTCCGAGTTGAACATTTTACATTGATAATAAAATGCAATGGCCTGTTTAATTAAAAAAGTGGCTCATTAGTAATTGCTACGGCCCGTAGGAGCCCTCGAGTCCAAAATTTGACCGATGAAAACGCCTGAAATGTCTAAACGTTTTCTGAAGACCGTTATATAACATTTAATAACGAATTATATCAGAACAATTATTTATACCTGCAAAGGTCATTCATATACATCACTGGAGCCTCGTTTATCTTTTTTTTTATTTTTAATGGAAAATCTGAACTGGGACGCGTCTTGGGCGCAGTTCCTAGTGACATTAAACTATCGAGACGTCCCCAGAAATGTCATCGGTCGCATGAAACGCCATGAAGACGCCTCGGTCCGTGTTTCCAGCCGAGGGCACGATTACTGGAAAAGTTTCACGTGATGGGATTTTGCCGGAATTACCTTGCTACCGGCTTCCGGGAAGATTTTCCGTCCGTCCGGCTCTGCGGACTCAAGGAGAGAAAGGTAACGCCGCGGTCCCGAGCTACAGTCTTTACTAAAATGCTTAATTTCTCGGATGTGTGTCAAGTCGCTGTCGGATAGAGCACGCGTGAGGGCGTTCAGCTGTACGTTTCAATTTTTTTTTTACCCTGAGATATGTTTGCCTGGCTTGACTTTCTTCACTGGTTTCTGATGACTGGTGTCCCCGCTGTGTTTTCGGGGATTAGCTAGCTAGCTCGGTGCTAGCGTCCCATGCTAAGACGACGTGGGTGTTCTTTCTTCACTTGCGCTAGTTCGGCTAGCGAGTTAACATTACGACGGACAGACGAGCCCAAGCCTCGGCGTCGTGTTAAAACACACGTTACACCGCGCGGTTCCCGGCGTGTGCTACATATGACGTGCGACAAATAAGACTGTCGCGTCGCGATGTTGTTGTTTTCGCCGGTCAGCGCAATTTAAGCTACTAGCCATCCAACTATTTGCTAACTAGCCAGAGTAGCCTCTGTAGGTAGCGGTAGGTGAAATCGCTCCCGTTGGGTCGAGCCAGTGTTTTGTCCCGGGGCGAGCCCCCTGACCGGGGCAGCCCGTGGACTCATATTTGCCAGCGTGGCTCCATGTAGAGAGACGTCTGCTGACAGCGGTGATTGTAAATAACGCGCATACCGATAACTTGGTGCCTCAAACCATGTGATGACGATGTAAAGTTGGTGCCGGCGATGTGAGACTGTTTGCGTTATGCGGGTTAGGAAAGTGGTAAAAAAAGATCGCAACCCCTCCGGTCACCCGGACGGGAAAAATATGTAGGAGATGGCATAGAGGAATCAGCACAGGCTGTTTGTTTTATCGAGTTGTGACATGCACAACCCAATTACGAGACGCTGCCCGATAAACGGTGGCTGAGGTGACAGGGCAGCTGTTGTGAACCCTGGAGACCGGTGGCACCTTGATCGGGCTCTGGCCGGGTGAGGTGACAGGTCGCAGGCGGAGTTGCGCTACATGCTGGATGATGATGACGGGATTTCCCGTCAGCATCACCCGAACGAACAGCATCCCCCTTGTCATACATCAGCGTGAACGCAGGCTGTCGCAGTGGTGATGCTGCTTTTGCAATTGGACGGGATGTTTGGCTGCGAAATGAAACCGAGGCGGCCGGTTCAGTCTGGCTGTTTACAGTACTCATCTCCGTCACGACACCGTTGACGGCGGCGCTGCCTCTGTGTTTACATGTATACCCGGACAGCTATAGCTGTCAAGCGTAGTTAGCGACTGAATGATAGTAGCTACTGGATAGGAATCCACGAGCTAACGACCAGTAGCCGCCTCCTTAGCTTGACAGTTTTCCAGGTTCGTATTCCCATTCATTGAAACGGCCGCCGTCGCGCCTGTCCTCACCGGCGACTCCCTTGAACGTCGTTTGTCTGGTACGGTTCGTGTTTTACGTGAGATGGACGGTTGTCACGGCCGATGTCGGCCGAGGTGTGGCTGGCACCAAGCCGGCAGCTGTGATGTGCATCGCGCCAATAGCGGGACAAACCACGTGGTAAATCCAGATCGGGCCTAGAAAGTTAGCAGCACGGCTAATGGCACAACATACAGCAGCAGATCTTCGCACTCTTGTTTTTTGTTTTTTGTTTTTTTTTTTTGTTGGTGTCGTGGCAAAAAAAATAATACCCCAAACCTGTGTGTTTATTACAGCCCCGCGCAAAACAGTGGTCTTTGTCATGCGTTTATGTGCGCGACTACACGGGCAGACACGCCCCTGTGCCGGAGCAGAAGTGTCCCACAGTTTTAGTAGTCGAAACACCGGCGTTTTACCACCGGATCTCCAGCCTGGTACGGGCGTCGTGGTTGTCGCTCGACGCCGACACAGTGCCGGTGTTTGTCTAAAGGGCGGCATCGCTGCTACGCTGAGGTTGAAGCCGTCTTGATAACCACTTCACCCGCTTGCTGCTGCAGGCACGAGGCAGGTGTTGAGGACTGCAGACATGTGACCTTAGCTGAGAATGTGGGGCCAAAATGGATGCTGTTTCCTATGCATGGCCCACGGACGACACAGAGCTAGTATGGGTAGATGTTTATCCCATGTCTTTGTCTGTTTGCAGAATCATTGTTTACCACCAATCGGTCCAATATTATGCTGCGATCGTGGACAGCTTTAGTCAGAGGGAATGAATGAGGCTAATGGCAGGAGGGATGCATGATGTGTCAGAGGCAGGCTCTCACAGTTCGCCTGACAAAAGGACACTACTGAACTTCCTGTTGTGAAAATTGAAAGTCTAGAGAGTGACTGCCTGTGCATCTCTCTCAGCTTGAAATGTCTGACTCGAGCCACGTTTACTTTTAAGTGCTTGTCACTGATGCTTAATGGTCGGAAATTTTGTCATGGAA
The DNA here is from genome assembly GCA_016859345.1 of Istiophorus platypterus. NCBI lineage: Eukaryota > Metazoa > Chordata > Actinopteri > Istiophoriformes > Istiophoridae > Istiophorus > Istiophorus platypterus. The sequence goes on from CM029116.1 coordinate 23,166,692, forward strand.
AACCAGTTTTGTTTCAAGTATCGACCGGCGTTAGTCGCAGAGAGCGGTATTGTAAAGACTCGGTTTGTTCTGTTTAATCTATGCTGTTTTACTCAGTGTTGTTTTAGTTTTAAGATGCTATAACTTTGTATTAAAAGAGCATTTTACTAATTTAACGTGACGATTACTTGTCACCAGTAGAACAAGTCCGCCTGGAGGGTTCCAGTCTTAACATTTTTCACCAGTTGCACTGATGCTTCCTATGGAAGATTTTTAGGACCACCAGCACAAAATTTAGGAGCACCACTTCAATTGAGATGAAGTGCAGAACATTCTTACATTCTTTTCTTTTCTTTTTTTTTTTTTAGAGGAAAAAGTCACAAAGTTAAATAATTGTCCTAATGCTTTGAGATAAAAAAAAGAGAGAGAAGCACAGAGGCAATGTAATTCCCACAGTGCATATATGCTATTGTTTTGCTTTACAAGTGTTTCTTATTTCATGTTTGCGCTCAAATCGGCAAACTTAGTTTTCTCCGCAAATGTTGGGCTACACTGAGAGGTTATCCTTTCTTTGCAATTTCTTCTGTGTCTTCTGTGATAACCTGGATGATGTCATCAGGGATATCTTCGATTGGCCTCGAGACTTTGAATTTGTACCAGAAATCTATTTTTACGAACTGGGATTGTTGAGATTTAAAGATGTGGGCATTTGCAAGACATGGATTGTCTTATGCCCGGCACTATTTTGGTTTGCACCATGGGCAATTTAGTATCCAGTATCTAAGGAGCTTAACCCAATGGACAATGGACAAGCATATCTTGGTCTCGGCTGCTTTGGATTTGAACTTGGTATTGCATCCTAGTGCAACATTGAGTTGGCAGAGTACTCCTTTAAGAAGCATGATGCTACAGAAACCTACCAGCTGCTATACATAACTTTGACACTTTTCTCTTTAGGTGACAGGACTTGAGTGCTCGAGTCTTTGTCCTTTCTACAAAGGGTTGACAAAAAATGCTATTCTGTTCTACATAACAGGCGTGGTGCTTCCTTTTTTTTCTACTGGCTAAATTTAAGCTATAGTTTTACAGTTAAAATGATCTGGCTGAGTTGAGTTAAGCCTGTCACTACCAGAGCTTTTTGTGTCACTTTGTTTCTACCACAGCCAACACTGTGGCTTTTGTGGCAGGTACAGATTGCCTTTTCAGCCTGCAGGCCAGTGAGCTGTATACAACTGAAAGCATAATTAAGGGGCAATAGGCTCTTAGCAAAACCTGAGGAATCACTGTGTGCATTGTATATTAAGGCATTTTTAAAATATCTTGACAACTGCAGCAGGTCATGAACTCACAAAGCCAGTGACTCATTTATATTTTCTTACTGACGTCACCAGGAACTAAAGTTTCCATAGCTCTCAGCATCAGTAGTATTGGGAAATAAGTAAGCACTCGATTTAACAACAAAGTTGTACTGGGTACAGTGAGTCTAGATCATGTGTGTTCAGACAGTGGTCAACACTGTGGCTACACCCTTTATACTGTAGGCGACATGATAGCCAACCTCTCTGACAAAATGTTCTCCCCCTCTACTCCTTAGCGGGTCATGGGAGTGCATGCAGAGGCTTATGCAACAGTTGAATGAGCATGTTTCACTAGCGGTGGTGCTGGTGGCTCCATGGTGCTGCATGTCAGACCAGCTCGAATGACTGGACTGCGTGTGATTAGTTGTGGGGTGGGGATGCCTTCCATTAGCTCACATAATTCCCCTAAAACACAGAATCCTGCAAAAATGAGACCCCTTTCCTAGTTTTGCAGTGCTGCAGTCTGTACCAAGCATTTGCACTCCTTACTCATTTTCATAAAATCTGCAGACCTGACCCATGTGGCATTGACAGTGTGTGTCGCTAGTACAGTAGTTGTTTAAGAATCAGACCACGTCTAACTACTTCAGGACAAAGCATTTTGCCTTAAAGTTTTTAAGTTTTGTGTTCACCAGTGAGGGGAGTAAAACCTCTGAGGCAGTGTAGGTTGTTGGTCTGAGACCCTATTTTAGCCCTGAGATTGTTTACTCAGCATTTCATCTCCCAGCCAGCCCAGCCAGCCCAGCTCACAGTCTGAAAATCTTTCCATCTGTCTGAGCCTTTGAGATGCTGCCTGTCACCCCTCTAGAGTCTTTAGTTTTTTAAACCAATCTTTAATGAGTTATCCATGAGCAGGATGCAAAATGCTAATGATACTCGTGCAAAGCCCATATTTAATATTTAACATTTAAGACATACTTGAATACAGTTAGGTTTATAAGAATTTGGACCAGGTCAGTTTTTGTAATTTCACCTCTGTACATCACCACAACGGATTTGAAACAAACCAATCAAGACGTGATTAAAGTGTAGACTTTCAGCTTAAAGTCTACTGTTTAGGAATTACAGCTCTCTTTATACATAGTCTTGCATTTTCAGAGGCTCAAACATAATTGGACAAGCCAACATAATAATTAATATAAATTCTTATTTTTAATACCAGGATGCAAATTCTTTGTAGTCAATGACTGCCTGAAGTCCCGAACCCATGGAAATCACCAAATGATGAGTTTCCTCCCTTGAGATGCTTTTCCAGGCCTTTAATGCAGCTACCTTCAGTAGCTGCTTTTTTGTGGGTCTTTCTGCTGTTTCTTTGCCTTGAGAAGGTCTTGAGTTGCTTTCACAGTATCTTTTGGGTCATTATCCATTTATACTGTGAAGCACTGTCCTATCAGTTTTGCAGCATTTGGCTGAATCTGAGCAGATAGTAGAACCCTATACACTTCAGAATTCATCCTGCTGCTTCTGCCAGCATGCATATCATTAATAAACACCATTGACCCAGTTCCACTGGCAGCCATACATGCCCATGCAATAACGCTGCCTCCACCATGTTTGACAGATGATGTGGTGGCTGTGGATCATGAGTCGTTTCTTTCTTTCTCCATCCTCTGCTCTTCCCATCATTCTGGTCCAATCCTGGTGTCATCTGTCCAAAGAATCTTGTTCAAGAACTGTTCAGGCTTTGTAAGATGTTTTCTGGCAAAGTCTAATCCGGCCTTTCTGTACTTAAGTGTGACCAGTGGTTTGCACCTTGTGCTAAATCCTCTGTATTTACACTCCTGAAGGCGCCTCTTGATTGTAGACTTTTACAATGATACAACTTCCTCCTGGAGAGTTGTCTTGACCTGGCTTCTTGTCGTGAAGGGTTTTTCCTCACCAAAGAAAGAATTCTGCCATTTTTCCACTTTGGTTGTCTTCCATGGTCTTCCACATTTTTAGGTGTTGCTGAACTCACCAGTTCATTCCTTTTTTTTAAGAATCAACCAAGTAGTTGATGTGGCCATTCCTAAAGTTTTTCAGCCTAATGATGGCCTCCTTCATTTGCATCCACACCTCTTTGGAATGAATATTAGAAGTTCTCATGAACAGCTATAAAATGCAAATTTAACACTTGGAATCAGCTTTAGACCTTTTATTTGCCCAATACATATTAAAATATGAGAGAACACGCCACACCTGGCCATGAAACTGATAAATTATCAATTCTCCAAATATGTCTGAGCCTCTGGAAATGAGAGACTATTTATAAAATTGGCTGTAATTACTAAATGGTTAATGTGATATTTTTGTTAAACTCCTAAATTAATGCTGAAAGCATTCACTTCAATCACAAATGGATTTGCTCATTTCAAATCCTTTTGTGGTAGTGTACAAAGGGAAGAATTTGAAAATTGTGTCATTGTCCAAATACTCATTAACCTAACTGTATAATCACTATCTTATATTGCCGCCACTCTCCAATCTCCAAGGTTTCAGTATACTGGGGATCAGCCTACCACTGAGATAACTCTGTATTTTCTAAGCCAAAGATTTCATCTGACTGTATGGAAACCCTCATGCAGTTAAAATCCATATTCTTTTTTCCTCTTTTGTTTGTTTGTGGATCTAGTCATGCTAACAGTGGTGATTATAACCATTTTCTCTGTCGTGATTTCCTCTTCTTTGAAAAAAGGAAAAACACTCTGATTCATCATGACTCAGGCTTTTTACACTGCTGCTTCTGTGTGTGTGTGTGTGTGTGTGGTGGGGGGGGCAGGAAATGTGTGTGTGTGTGAGTGTGTGTGTGTGTGTGTGTGTGTGTGTGTGTGTGTGTATGTGTATATCAGTGGCAGTGATAATGTGGGCTTTGGCTATAAATACCAAATGTGTCACTATTGTGAGGAACATATAACCAAAGGAGGATGGTTACACTTGAATCAGTAAATGACCCTTGAGTCAGTTGGGTGACAGCATTGTATAAAAAATGCTCGAAGCTGTTTGAGCAAAAAAACAAACAAACCTATCAGACCAGCAGAAACATTAGGAGTGGCCACATCAACTGTTTGGTTGATTCTTTAAAAAAAGGAATGAACTGGTGAGTTCAGCAACACCTAAAAATGTGGAAGGCCATGGAAGACAACCAAAGTGGATAATGGCAGAATTCTTTCTTTGGTGAAGAAAAGCCCTTCACAACAACAAGCCAGGTCAAGACCACTCTCCAGGAGGAAGGTTTATCATTGTAAAAGTCTACAATCAAGAGGCGCCTTCAGGAGTGTAAATACGGAGGATTTAGCACAAGGTGCAAACCACTGGTCACACTTAAGTACAGAAAGGCCGGATTAGACTTTGCCAGAAAACATCTTAAAAAGCTGCTAAATATAAAAAGGGCTGAAATTCTAAATGATTGATGAAATATTTTTGTGGAACCCCTTGAATTAAAGCTGAAGGTCTTCACTCACATCTTTGTTTGTTTCAGTTCCATCATGGTGGCCTACAGTGGGTTTATCATATTGAAAGAACCTTCAGTATTCCTGCATTACACAGTCCTGATTGTTTAAAAAAAAAAGTTGTTAAGAGAACAAGATGCTTTTGTCTAATTCACTGTTATATTGTGATCAGCAGATGTAATTTTTATGATTCATAGATCTAATTTAAATTTTTTAAAATACTGTCTGGAGTAGTGAATCTATGTAATGAGCCATATTAATATCATGGTGCTTGTTTGTATGCATCTGGAATAACCCTGTTAATTAGATAATTCCATACAAATGGACCATATTAAAACAATTAAAATTACTTTTTAAGTTTAAGTGTAGAGTATTTGATCTATCGTATAATTAAAAACTCAAACACAGGTTCGATAGACCTAATTGAATATATTGCCCTCAAAGTACAGCTTCAATGCAAATAAGGGTGAGTACATGTGGACCACTGTGAAACAGTTTACCTTTGAGCTGCCACAGAAGTGATTAAACCTGGGATATCCACTTAAGGCTAATTGCATAAACAAGGTAATAAAATAACCCATGAGCACCACAGCTTCCAGAGATTTGGCCTGGTTTGTGTCTAAAGCAACATGACTTCACATGGTAAGGAATTGCCTCAACAAGTAGGAAACCAGATTGTGTGACTTCATAGAAATTGCAGAGGGTGCAAGAGCATCAGTTGGATGCTGAACATAAGCTGAAAAACAGTTATCATAGTGGTTAGGAGGTACAGGGAAAGCCATAGTACCAAAAACAGAAGGACATCACTGAAAAATGATGCCGCACAGAGTTTGTTTTTCAGTGCAAGGTTGTGTAAATACAGACGGGTAAGAGCTTCTGCCCAGGCAGAAGAATTATATGTGGAAACTGGTGTTTCAGTGGCTGATTAGACAGTGTGGAGGAAATTTCATGAGAACAATCGTTGTCTGTTGTCACAACATCTGAGAAGAAAACAGTTACGCACAAAACAGCACCAAACTACAAGACTAATCCTTGCCAAAGAAAATGAGAAGAAACCTGATGAATGTTGGTAGCACATTCTTTGTCAGATGAAACCAAAAGAAATTTGTTTGGACCAGATGAGGTCCAGCATGATCTGGTGTGAACCTTGCAGGGACCACCATAGTGACTGCACAGTGCCAACAGTAAAACACGGAGGTGGAACTGGGCGGGTACGGTGATGCATGAGTGCGAAAGGTGTAGGGATATGACATTTATAATGGCATCATGAAATCAAGTTTTAAACCCAGATCCTGAATGAAAAGATGACTCCCAGTCTCAAGAAGCTTGGCAAGAGATGAATTTTCCAACAAGACAATGATCTGTAAGACACTGGAACAATCTCACAACAATTTTTAAAGAAGAAAAGGGTGAAAAATTTGACCTAGCTCAGTTTGTCCACTGACTGAATTTCAACAGCACACCTCAGAGGATTTTACAGCAGAAGCTAGAGCAACAAAACTGCTCCAGCAAAGAGCACCGAAAAGCAACATCTGTGAAGAATGACTGAACATCTCTCCATAGATTTGTGTTAGACTGGGGTCATCCATGCCCAGGAGGATCGAATCTGTCATCAGAAAATAATGTCGGACATACAAACTAGTAGGAAATAAAAGAATTGAATCCCACTAATGAAGGGTGTAATGACTTTTATCGCAGTTGGATCTTTAATATAGACTTTTCATTATAGTTTAATTAGTCAACCATTTCTTTTTTTCAAATTAATTGGCATCATCATACTTGGGCTTTGGCTAAAAACAAATACAACTTCATTAAATTGACAGGATTTGTAACTTTTTTTTTTTTAATGACCACGGGTCAGTAGGTTTTGTTATATACTACTCTTGATACCCTATAATCACTTTATAATCACCTCTGCAACAGGCCATTTCAAACTAATTCACTTTAAATGTATGTATGATCATTTTTCTACCCTTAAGATTATCTTGGCATAACCATAACATGTTGGACTGTATATTTTGGCACTTTTATAATCAGAAACATCAATTATATCTGTCTGTTTGGGTATGCCACATAGTAACCTCTAAAGTAAAAAAAATAAATAAATAAATAATCGTGTTATCCTAAATGCTTTAAACTCTTAAATGTGCTATAAGCCAGTACATACTCATCGGTAACATGGTTTCTCTTTCTTTCTGTCTTATAGGACATAACGTTCCTCATTATAACCAGACAAAGGACCTAAAGGATTCATAGATGTAAGTATAGAGATGAGCTGTTACTGTCAACAGTAGATATCACCTTTGGGTTTACCTGCCTGTTTAAGGAGGAGGAAGTGGACATATTTTGTTCATTTTATTTTTAAAAAACTTATTCAAGTGAACCTCTATGCATCCCCTAAATGAAAATGTACTACGTTCCGCTCAATGATCTCTTCTACAGATTATGTGACATTGTCGCCCATTAGGCCTTATCACAGTTGTGCTGAATGTGATGATAACTTCTGAGATTGCTGATAATGTTTATAACCATGAAACCCAAAATTCTCTCTTTCCACAGAACTGTACACAGGTCCACATCCGCCTCCCCATGCAGAACTCCATGAAATGAATAAAGCACCACAGCCTATAACGGGACCCCCGTCCACCCCCCACCCTGCCCCTTCCCCTGGCCTGTCACAGGTAATGATCACTGCTGCTGCGCTGTATCTGTATTGGGTCTTTAGGGACGTGTTGCTGCGTCCCACTTTTTTCTCACAGAAAAAGGGCTATTGTAAGAGCATTTTTCTACCCATAATGAAAAGCAGATCCCAAAACAAAGCAGTTTCTCTGGTGGACAATGGTTCCAGTAGCTGCAAGCCAACTTTCAACCATGTCTCAGAGAATGCCACAACACAGTTGTTGTACTCAACAATAAATGTCAGAAGTAACATCGCCAAACGCCAGTTTAGCATGTACTGTCTTGATAACCCATGGGGTGAAATAAGAGTATAATAACAACAGAAAGTTTTTCTTACTTAAGTTATAGTATGTATTCAAAAGAACTCACTTCTATACCCTTAGTCTGCTCTTAACTAAAATAGGAAAAGATGCTGTTAATATGAAAAAGAGCAAAAACTAACCTGAACACAAATATTAGCCGCAGTATCTTTGACCACTTGTCTATTTTTCATCCTACTCGCTCCCTGTTCCTCTTGTGTCCCACTCTTCTGCTTTTGAAATCACTTCCTGTCTCTTGCAGCCTTCATTCCCCCCTGGGCAGCCCCCTTCTGTTGTGTTTGCGACCCCACCGCCTCCACAAATGAACCCAACACCACAGCCCCGACAGGTAGGCCTGCCCAATGCTCACCCACTCCTCAGCACTTCACTACTTCTGTCACATGTCAGAGACAGTGGTTTTGAGCTAAACCGCACCTTTCCAGTGCTGGATTTCATCCCCTTCCACACGAGTTACTGGATTAGTTTTTGTAGTGCATAAATCTAAGTTTTGATTTCTTGAATTCCTGACCCTCAGTTTTTTTGGAGGTGCAACAGACAAACCAATCTGGATAAAAAGCGGGGATAGATTGTTTCAGGATCTTTTTTTAATGCTGTAAATGTCCTTGTGTGCAAGTTTTGCACAATTGCTGCTCACTGTGGAAAATATAGTGTACAGTCTCCTGAATCAATGTATGAATTTCATAGGATGCCTGCATGTCTGTTTGCCTACTTCTCACCAGTTCTGCACCATTTTAACCGTCAGTACCAGCCTGTGTTTTGTCCTCTGCCTTAAAAAGTATAACAGCTTTAGTGTGCTACATGCTCACACTGGCCTTATTTACAAGATTTAAACTCTTTACTCTCTCTTACGCCTTAATGCTGTTTAATGACTGAAGGACATGCAAGTGGCTCCAGTGGCATTTATCATTTATTAGAGCTCAGACGATGAAAAAAATAGTTTTGAACGATTTGTTTACACACTTATTCCTAGTAATGTGAAATCTTCAGTATTCAACCTGTATTGATCAGGTTAAAAATGTAATTTTTACTTGTAAAATCATTCTTAGAATGAAATTGTTATATTGTGAATAAATTAGACATGATGTGCCAATTGGTCAAAACAGATCAAAACAAATCAATAAATAGTAGTAATGACAGAAAGTGGGTAGACCCCCATTGTATGACTGTCAGAAAGCAGCTTCCCATTGTTTTCACACTGAATAAGTCTTATATTGGCCTTAAACTGCAGTTCTAAAGATGCAGAACTGGAAGGAGCCTGTCAGTGGAGAATGAAGCATGGATTTGGTGCTTTTGTCTTTAACCTCTGTCCTGTCTGCCTCTCCTCCTCTAGTTTGCCCCAGGGCCCCGACCTATACACCAACAGGTACTAACAGCACAACTGACTAACATGAGAGGCGTTGGGTGGGTAGGTGGGTTTCCTTTTCTGCACTGGGGGAGGTTGACAGATTATAAAGTGTGATTGACTCAAAGGCTTGACAGAATCAAATACCACGCTATGTTTTGACCAATTACCTTGATGTTAACAATGTATTAGTGTTTTACACATAACCATTGTTTCGTTTAGGAAATACTGACACATGAAATTATCAGAAATCTACAACAGTAGTGTAAGCTTTCCAAGTATATATGAGGCTAAGTGTAGCTCAATTTAAAAAAAAAAAAAAAAAAGGGGAAATTTACTTATTTCATTCAGTTATGTACATGAGATTGTGATAGTCCCCAAGAATATAAAATTGGCATGATGGCAGATAATGTTAATTACTGGTAATAAATATTGAACAAAATGTCATTCTCTTTTCGTATACTATTTCGCTGACTATAGATGTTGGTATGTATTTAAGTATTAAAATCATTATAGCTGTACCTAATGAAAATATGAGCATTAGAACATCCTATGTAAAGGCATCCCCGAAAACTTACATTAATATGTTTTGGGAAAGTGATTAGTTTTATATATTTGTTTTCTTTTTAAATCAGCGCTAGGTTCTCTCTCTTTGTGGAAGCAAGAAAACATCTAGGGGATTCATGCCCATCTTCCAGTTGTAGTTGTTGAGTTTTGTTTGGATCTTATTCAAGAGCAACTAGACCTAGTTTATTGGGATTCACTGTTCTGTCTATTCTCTGCATGCTCCTTGTTAATTCACTGCTTGGCTCAGAAAGGATGTTTCCTGGGCTTTCTCTAACTGATTGTGGTGCTCTCTCTTTCTCAATCCTTCTCTTCCCACCCTCTTGTTGCCTCCATTTGATGTGTCTCTGTGTGTGATGTGTGTTTGCGCTGTTGAAGGGAAGCTTCAGGTCACTACAGGTAACTCAATTTCTTCTTTCTTCCGGTTTTTCCTTCCTTTTTTGCCCTCATCCTCTTGAGGAGTGCATATATGTGTGACTAATATTTGGCAGCGTTGTGCTTTGTTGGCTACTTGTCATTTTGCTGGCTATGGTGGTTAGCTCCCAGGCCAGCAGCAGAATGTCAATGAGGAGGCTCTGAATGAACCAGCATTAGCTGCTTTATCTCTTCTGGCAGGCAGGGCCAATATGTTTCCAGTTGGAGTCTAGCCACAGATTCATGGACAAACTATGAGCCTTGCTGTTAGGCTGGACAAACTAGCTCCACTTGGTCGGAGAGATAGAATCATGTGAGGGCATGAGGGATATTTTTTATGTCAGAGGTTTCAGAAAGGTAACTAATAATTCCCTTGTTTGTCTGCCTCTTTCCCCCTATTTCCATCTAATTTTTCTTCCCACATTTTCCTTCCACCCCTCTTTTGTCTTTGTCACTTCTCTGTCGTCTCCCTCCTTGGTTTGCTCACCTGTCTGCTCTCTAGCCCTACTACACCAGCAGGGCCAGTCTGCCTCCTGGCAGTGGGCCTCGAGGTGTCCCTCCCAGCAGTGCCCCTCGCCCTGTGACGCCCACCCATGTCTATCAGCCAGGCCCTGGCTCCCAAATGATGATGATCCCCGGGCAACAGTTGCCCTTCCCCAGCTCACCACAGGGGCCCACCTACTTCATACCAGGACAGGTAGGGGGCAGACACTGGGATGTTAACAGCTAGTGGCACTGACAGATTTTCTTTATACATAAACCAGATGGTATAAATAACTGAGCTGACAAGCAGATCATTTTCCATGCTCTCTCCTTATGTTGAGCTTTTATTGACCTCTCCCTGTTGGAATAAATTCTGAATCCACAAAATAGGACGTAAGTACCATCTAAAGGCCCAAGCCCTTTATGGTAAAGGGAGGGGAAAGTATCTTGTACTCGTACTTCTTTCTTAGATCTATTTTATACTTCTTTTTATACTACCTTTATCACTGTGACTAATGATTTTGTCTCTCTTCCGTACCCTTGTTCATCTCCTCCTGTCTTATCTTCCACGTTCCCTTCTGTTTGTTTCCTTAGTACCGGTCAGCTACCTATGTGGCCACACCCCAGCAATACCCAGTCCCAGCAGGCACCCCAGGCTTCTACCCAGGCACCAGCCCGGCTGAATATGGTACTTATGGTAAGAGGCTCTACCTGGGGCCTCAACTGACCCACTCACACACTGAGAGATTTACCATGGCTTTTACACTGACACAGGAGCAAGCAGTGGTCCAAGAATGTCCACACTCAATCAGCTAGAGACCCAAACAATTTTTAAGATGAAATGTACCGTGTCCCCCAAATCAAATACATAGTATAACACGCCTTAATGTAATGTAAAGAAAATGTCTTTACAAAGAGCAGGCAATATGTTTAAGTTTAAGCCCAATGTAAAAAATCTACCAAGATTACCAGTAGTGGTTACTGATAACTTACATCTTTCCCTAACCAAGGCAGTTGCTGATTTCAACAGGGCTTCCTTATCATTACAGCTCTCAACTTCATTTTTTCTGTAGTCTTCATGTTTTCAGGTTGTTTGTGACATTCTCAGTTTCTTTGGAAATCTGGGCTTTATCAGTCGGCTGCCCAATTTTGATGTATGCCTAAGCTTTTGTTTGGGAGTCTGTCTGGTCATTTTGTTTGTCTGTTCATATCATTGTTTGCAGAGAAGTCCCAATGTTTATAGAAAGGAGTTCCTTCTCCCTTTAATAAATCACAGAGTTATGATGTTGCTTTTAACTATTGTTGCAGGAGTCGATTCCAAAAGCCCTGTCGGTGCTTGCAAAACATCTTGTTGCTTGGGACAGTTCTTGTTAGTATGAAATAAGATATAACAGATCAGCAGGTTTAGAGATAGAAATTAAACTCATTGTACCCACTGAGAAACGGCATCCAAACATGCAAACATAGAGCTATTCTACTTTAAGGGAGGATGAATTAACAGAATTATATTTTTTTTTAAACAAGGTTGGGGTTAAGTTCCTCAGAACCAAAGAGCAGCGACATCTTTATGTACCATCAGTTGTGCAGTGACAGTCAGCAACCACACAGGGCGAAATCAGCAGAGATGACTCCCTGTCAGCCAACATAGACCATATGACCATAATGTAATGCAGCTACTAGAAATGTTTTCTTATTGAGGTGTGTGGCTGCATTCTGGAAAAGGTTGCTGAATACCATAGTCAAAGTAGATTGAGTGAAATGGGTACATCAGTAAAATAAAGCATCCCAATATAAATGACATCTGTATTTAGTATTCCAGATTGTCTCCATAATACACTCAAAAAATATGGCTATTATTAGTAATGAATACATACTGGAATTTCTGCTCTTTACTCTGTTTATTCCTTCCCGTCGCATTCTGTGTCCTATATGTACATTACTTCACCTCTACTAAATACGCTTGTGCTACAGACATGTTTTCTGTTGATCCCATGGCTTGTCACACCCTCTAGAGGTGGCTGAGTGTCAGTACACCACAAGAACTGATGATGCCCTGAAAACAAACTTGCTGACCCCCCACCAGCAGGCATCTGAACTATGTGTTGTCTTTGTTTAAACTGTAGCTCATCAGCAATAGAATGCACAGGCCTGGATACAGGACTGTAAAAACACAATTCTTCCTATTAGGCCATGTCATGCTCTCTGCCATTCACTACACAGTATTTCCACTGTATGAGTTGCAAGGTACTTTAACAATACCGTTGCACACTGTGCACCTGCGTATGCATAGTTTTCAATAATATTACCAGAAATAAGAAAATCTGTTGAATGAACAAAATTCTATAATTTGTTGATTTGTTGACAATTTTTTACTATATTCAGACATCTGTCCAATGTTTTCACATAGCTCATTATTGTCCCAAGGCAGTTGGTCTTTGTTAAATGCAGCAGGAAATGATACATTGATTTTTACACAGTTGTGTAAATGGGCTTCTATTCAAATTTCTCTCCATAAAGAAAAGATAATGCAGAAAAAACACTTTTATAGTGGCTAAAATTGAGCCAAGATAGGTTTATAAAACTTTTCAAATAAGCTATTCTCTTGAAGGAGTATGTGTTATGTGTTGGTAGCAGCCCCAATATAGAAGTGCATTTTAATGTTATATTTAACTCTGTCTGCATTCAGAAGCAGTTTGAGGGTATCTAACCAGATCTTTTAGTCTAAGATGTAACCTTCACCAATCCATAACATTACAAATATCTTTTCCACATTCTAACTGCATTTTATTGATCTTGCCGCCTCTGTTGTCCTAATATTATATTGATGTTCTATTATGTTAATAAGGCTGATTAATGAACCTTGTGTTTAATGTTTAATGATGTTTAAAATGTGAGGATGCACACTATTTTTAGAAGACACAATGCAATTGATATATTTTAGATGACAGAACCCTGAACCACTTCCTGCTGGAGCTTCTGGAATATTTTGTTGTTGATCTGTATTGTATTCACATCAGTCAAAGCAGGGTTGGTCAGTGCTCACCTATGTTTGAAAAGCATTATTCTTATTTGCCTAAACAACTGGGAATAAATAACTGCTGTAGGGTGGAACCACTAACTTTCAAATACATCCTCAGTGACAATTTACAATCCATACACAGCTGTTAGGGGGAAACCCGAAGCCCTGCAAATTTTTTATTTTTTTAATATTTTGACATAAATTGTTAAGAATTATTGAAAACCCATATCAGTTTGACCCTCATGGCAACACTTATTTGTACTTTTTGTTTCTGTACTAAGTCTGTCTAATTTCAGTAGTACAGACAAAAGTTCACCTCTGAAATATGCCCTGGCTTTTCCTTCCTATAACGGCAAACCAGGTTTCAAAGAATGTTGCATATGCCTGTTATGTGTATTGGTGTGGCTCTGCCAGGTTTAGTGTTACTGTGTTTCCTTAAATAAATACTAGTAGTCAATTAAAAGCCAGGTCTCCCATAATGGCCGTGGCCATGGTTGACACAAACAAAAAAATAACTGCCCCTAAATACAGGCTGGGGAAAAACAAGGCTGGATAAACTCCTGGTCGCTGTCATATAATGTTCATGCCAGTTAAGCATAATGTACATTTCTACTGCTTTCATCTAAAAATTTTAACAATATAATCCTGCTATTTTGAAAAACTTTGTTGTATTGGATTACTCCTCTAAAATATTATTCTATTTAAGTGATTGTGGGTGTTTGTGTGTTAATGTCTCAGCCAATAGTAGTTTGTAGTAACATACAACATACAGTGTTTAACAATGAAAGCCCTGTTGAGAAACAAAGGGTTTCTATCCACTGAAGTACTATAGGGCTTTTAATTTGAAATGATTAGAGGAAGGGTTACATTACTGTTAACAGCGTAATGCAGTAACTTTAACAGAGCTGACAGGAGCGTCTTCATATTAGGCTTCATACTAAACTGTGACCAATAAAACTTATCAAACTGAGGGAATTAGAAATAAATGCCTGCCTCTAATACAAGCCCGCGTCAAATAAAGACCTGTCACCTTCTGCAGTTGTGGTAAATAAAGGCCCTGGTCACTATTTTTGGAAATACAGTAATTTAGTGCCTTTCTATTTGTTATCCACGCAAGTTATTCTCTTCATAGTAGCAGGCCTTTTGGAGGTATGAGAGAGTTATGTAGCTATTTATTCTGTTTGTTATGACTGTACAGCTCATTGGTCACATTGGTCATTCTGCGAGTCAGATGTCATGACATCAGGATAACATATGACCCTAAATATGTGGTCATGTGACAATGAGACATGGCTCTCAAATTCTGGTATCTGGTAGGATTGACCACTATATGTAAAGAGGCACAGCATATGTTAGAGGGGCCAGAAGGTGTGCTGTATATCTGGACATTATGAAGCCTTCTGCCTATAGGACCGACAGTGTCCATCATTGAGTTTTGGTAATGGGATAGTAACACCCCACCCCCCAGCTCTCGAAGTGGTGCAGTCTCTTTGACCACTGACTCCTTTTCTAGCAGTCAGGTAAACACACGTAGTGCTGACGGAATATGGTGACTATTTTTAAGACTCCCTCCCCTGAAGTTGAGTGATTTGCTTAACTCGTCCCACATACATATGCACAGCCCCACCCACTTAGTAGTATCCTGTCAAGTCTTTAGCAGCATGGGTCAGATCACTTGTCTGAGGTGGAGAGAGAGAGGAATCTTCAGCCAAATCAGAGCCACTCTGATTACACAACTGAACAGTTTGACTTGCCTGCCAGTACACTCTGGAGGGGGAAAGGGTAGGAGGGAGGGGGAAAGGGTGGGAGGGAGGAAATTGAAAAAAAAAAAGGAAAGGAAAAAAGTGAGAGGCAGGGAGGAAGGTCATTGGGAGGAGCAAAATGGAGACATGCTGGAAAGAGGGAGGGGCGAGCATTAAAAGAAGTCATTCTGAGAGGGCACCTGTAGAGAGGACAGGAAGAAGTCAGAGAGGGGGTTTTTAAGAGAAACCCCCTCTCCCTTTTCTGTCTAAACTGCAATTTTTGCCTGCAGCAGGCATTCAGCATGGGGAATCGTGGGTCTCAAGAGCAACAGGACTCTGAGGGTAGGTGTTGTCTAGACAGTGTGTTTGCAGACCCCTACTGCCATTGCTCCCTCAATGTCCTGCATTTTGTGAGCCAAATCTCAAGACTCTTATTTTCAGTATTGGGAACCTGTCCAAGAAAAGTCTCATTCTGCCTTTTGGCTTTTTGGTTTCCAGCATGCTCCACTTCTGCCTCTCTCTATCTTTCCCACTCTGCCTGTCTTCCCTCCCTTTCCTCCGTGCATGCCCTCTTCCCCCAGCCAGTGCAGGTTTTTGACTATATTTAGGCTGTGCTTCTCCTGGTCAACAATGCAGACTCAGTAATGTGAGTTAGACTGAAATGCATGCAGAGGGGGAGAAAGGCAGAGCAGGAGTTAGCTATTGCCAGTCTGAAAAAGAGGCCTCTTCAGTCCATGGATTTTATTATCCCAGTCCTTTGAAAGTGGGCTACAACTGGTCCTGGACTATAGCTGAGGCCAGTTACAAGGCCAGGTAATATCACTGAATGGTTCGATGTCATGTTGACATTATTGACTAGGTAGGCTATTAGAAGCTCTTTGAACTTGTTATTTAAAAAAAAAAAAAATCTCTCCTTTGTCTTGTTGGCAGTAGCTGTCTTGATAAATTTGTGAATGTGATAAATGTAAATATCCTTAAGAAATAAGATGCACCAATGCACGGCTGGACAGAGGTAGAGACTGCTGTGTCATGGTCTGACGGCCTACCTGTGGTGCTTTCCAGGTGTCATGTCTGCTGTGGTTAACTTGTGCAACCAGATACAATATGAGGGGAGATGTTGAGATGGCACAAAAGCAAAGTCAGTGGAAAAGTATAATTAGAAACAAAGATTTTATTTTGAGGCAACAAAGTCTGTTCAAGTGGATTTCAACACAGTGCTGGAATTATCATGATGGAGGACAAATTGATGGTTCCAGGTATCTTAAAATATATTACTTCACTAATACTTAGAGCAGCAATAAGAAAAGGGCCTAGTGGAAAGTAAGCAATTGTAGTTTGAGGTGATAGTTTTTTCTACATTTTATAGACAAAATGGGAAAAAAAGTTGGGAAATTGATAGTGGGCGTGATCATTAGTTGCAGCCGTACACAAGTGGTCAAATTTGCTCAAGTGAAACGAGACATAAAAATTCAACATGAATCTGATTAAAGTTTAAGAAAAAAACAGCAGGGGCTGTCAGGAAAGCAACTTCTTAGTTGTGGGCCTAGTGCAAGGCCTTGATTTGTTGTAACAGTCTGGCTGAGTGACTGGCCATAAAAAATATAGAAGCAAAGAGCATACTGGCATGGTTTACACAACCTTTTTGATCTGGCATTTAATCACATTATTCAACAGTCATCATTCCTTGAGATTACCTTGTCCACTTTTGGAAAAGAGTTGTGCCGGTTACCCTGAAATTGTGCTGTGATAGGGATTTTGAAAATTAAAGTTTCCAAGCTTTCTCCCTTCAGTTGTCTTTCCTCTGTTAACAGGAATATTGTGAAGACTCTAATGCTTGAAACTTAAACATTGACTAATTTGTTATCCAGAAATTGAAGTTTGATTGAAGTTTGTTTACAGATTGTAAGCTATTATTTACAGGAGCATTAGATGGATGCCTAAAATGTAAATGCAAGCCCAATAAGTCCTCAGCTGGCAGAAAAAGACTTAAGCACTTACAAAATGCTATAACCTCACTGTCATGGCATTATAACTTTGCAGTGGACGTGAAATTGCAGCTGCTGTGCTTCGAATCCTCAAGAAATCAAACCTTCAAGTTTTAGATGTAGCTTTTCTTAACTGCCAAACATGACTTTCAGAACAGTAGTAATGTAGGCTCATTGTGTAAACACAGGGTTTGTGTTGTCTCAGGTGTTTGTGCCAAGTTATGGCTATAGAAGTGAGTCAGTACATGTTGGTTTACATTCTTCTCTCTATCTGATCCACAGCAGGGGCCTACTACCCCGCCCAGCCTCAGTTCACCCCCTCGGTGCAGGCAGCACCCGTCATTATGAACCCTGCCCCTCAACAGCAGCAACCACCACCTCAGCCTCCCCAACACATCCCCACCAAACGGGAACGCAAACAGGTACAGTCAGGATTTAAGAAGACAAAACACGTTACACTCCTTAAACCAGGACATAAAATTTTTGAGAACACATATGTGGTTCAGGATTTCTGTATTATCTTCTTTTGACTTATAGCCTCCTCATGATATCAAGTAATGACATTTTATTAGCAGAATGAACCATTAGTGAAACTAGAATAGTTTATTTTATATTCTTAAACATGGTGAAATGTTAAAAGGAAGGTAGCACAGATTTAAAAGAACAGTTCACCTAAAATGGAAAATGTCATCAGCTTTTGTTGGACAGCATCTTTTTATCGGGGTAGGTCTCGTAAATATCCATTATTCGTTTACATTAATTCTATGTGAAAACATTGTATCCTTGTTTACTACCATGAGAAAATCCCAGACCCAAACAGCTACTGTGAGATAAACTCAAGGTTCCTCTGATAAGTTTTGGACACATCCGTATAGACATCTGCACATAGATCATAGAGATGTTGCAGATTAAATGACAAATCATATTTTCTTGCCCATGAATGATGGGAAAAGGTTTGATCACTGCCATACACTGTATTTTGTGATAATCTAATCAGTTATCCATTTCCTACAACATCTTGTCCAACTCTCTGTCAGACAAAACACAGTTGAAGTTTGTGTCTGTAGTTTACATTGGCAATTGAATTACAGCAGCAAGATCTGTTAACCAATAAAGCCATTAAAATATCAATAATTAAAAAAAAATGACATGAATATGGGATATATATATATATATATATATATATATATATATATATATATATATATAGTAAATGTAAGTTTCTACCAGGGAAATTGGATCTTTATGGGGCACATGAATGCGAGAATATTGTACAAGATCACTGTGGAGCAGCCTATTTATTTAAATCAATATATTTATTTATTCAAAATGTGGGGAAAAGTTGGATCCAGATCCTGTAGGTATTATATTCTACAAGCTGTTTTGCCTAAATTTATTGGCAATTTTGAAAACCTTAAAGAATTAGAGCCTTCAACAATACACATCTGCCTATTTCTGTTGTGTTATTTTAGTTTGGCACAACGTGTAATTAGTTAATATGCTGAACAGGCCTGTGTCAACCAACATGCCTGTGTATAGGAAACAACAAAATCTTATACTTTATACCGATACTCAACAATTTCTTATATTCAGATATATTTCTTAAGATTGCATTGTCAAGCACCAAGCTGCAGTGTTTTATCCAGATGTGTGATGATAATTTTTTGAGCAAACATCACATCAAGATTTCCAGTGTAGATAGTTTGAGACATTTTCGAGTTGCATCATGAGAAAGGTTTGACAAGGAAGATGTAGTTTAAATATTTGCTATTTAGTTAAAATTGATGTCACAGTAATGCAAACTCATTTTAAATGACATGTCTCCAAGTAACCAATCAGTATATAGCGCTAATTTTCTGAATCCTGTAACTTTACATTAGAGTCACTGTAGGCAGAGATGGAAATTGGGAATGTGAAAATTAATGTTTTAGTTTAATCTTTTCAGTTTAAGAGGCTTTCATTTAACAGCTCCCTTGCAGTAAAATTTAGAGGTAATACAGTTTTTTCTAATGACTTGACGGTATTGATTGAGATAATATAGCCTGACTTGTTGTGCTGCAGTCTCTCTGAAGATGATTCTAGAGTCACTCTTGAGTCTGCACATAGAGTTCAGTTTACTGATTGAAATAGATGGTGGTGAACTCGACCTTAACTTGGTGTTCTGTAAGACTAAACTGCCGTACGACATATTCCCCAGTTCTACAGTATGTCTAGTGTTTCCTTTGCTCTCTAAGATGGCCCTTGCCTGGTATGTGGTAACTCTCTGTGAACTGAAGCCCCAGTTTGTGCCTCTCATGTAATCACCGTTTTAACATTTGAGACTTCTGTGCTGATGGTTTCATGCGAGTCACAAATGTAAGTCACAGGTTTTCTCAGACTTTCCCTGATTCCTCAGAGACTCTTCTGTTCAGTTTGAATGACAAACATTCTGTTTTCTGCAAAGCTGTTTTTCAACCGCTTTCACAAGTTGCAACTTCCTTTGATCAACCAAAGTAAAAGCCGAGGTAACATATCTCCATAGTCACCTTGTATAAGATTTTTGGTTCATAATGTTTCTTTATTTTCATACATACAATAGATAAATAAATAAACAGATTCTTTGTAAAAATCATGAGGCACACACCTGCACTATATGAGCAGGTTGGTCTGTATTTTTCTCTGTCTTTATTTACATTAGTTTTCCTTCATTTCTCTGCTCATCAACTGTGTCGATATGTCTTGAAACTGGGTTTGGCTCATTTGTAGCTTTTGCCATATATTATGAGGGTTTTTGGTTAATTTTTGGCCTGACTGACTGAAGTTTGTTTTACTTTATGGAGGCTGAAACTTACATTGACATAAAAAGGTTTGGGCACTTCTGGTCAAAATTCCTATTACTTTGAAGAGTTAAGTGAATAGAAGATGAACCGAACTCCAAAGGCATGAAACTAAAACCTCTGTCTTACTGCAAAAGACCTTCAGAAAGATTTAACAGACTCTGGAGTGGTGGTGCACTGTTCTGCTGTGCAGTGACACCACCTTAAATACGATCTTTATGGGAGAGTTGTCGTAAGAAAACCTTTCCTGTATCCTCAACAAAAAAGCCTAGTGCATTTTTGGAAACAAAAAGAACTTTCTGGCCACAATAAGCAAAGTTATGTTTGGAGGAAAAGGGTTCAGAAAAAAAAACCTCCCCCAAGAGTTGGATCAATCATGCTTTGGGCTTGTGTTGCAGCTAGTGGCACGGAGAATATTTCACTCATACAGGGAGGAATGAATTCAATTAAATAGCAGCAAATTCTGTGAGCAAACATCACTTCATCTGGGGAAAAGCTGAAAACGAAAAGAAGAAAAGAGGACAACTTCTAAAACAAGATAATAATCCTAAACACCTCAAAATCCACATTGGACCACATGAAGAGGTAAAAAATGGAAATAAAAATAGTATTTTTGCTTAAAATATTAAAGAAATCTGTCGCCTTTAACTTAATGGCTTTTGGAAACCAGTTCATCATTTACTCACCTAGCTATTCACATTAACAGAAAACTTGACAAGGGCTGCCCAGACTTTTTTGTGCCACTAAATAATGTTTTTTTTAGATAACTTCAGTCAGAAGAAGACAAACAATCTTTAGAGGTTCTTTCTATGTAGAATACTTCATATAATTAGACTGTTTAAGTATGAATCCCTTAATCTATTACCTGGAAAAGGGTCTTAGTGTTAAGTGCTGGCGCTCTATTCTTTTGCCTCAAGACTCGTATGATGTCTGGGTCCATCCCTCAGGGAAATATGGCTGCTTATCAGTACTATGGTCGCCTGGGATGGACTTTGGCCAATTCCCATGGGCCCCGGACGTGCCTTCAAGGTTTTATGCATGCTTATGGTCTCTATCAAATACATCCATACAAAATACAAAATTCCTATAGAAAATCATAAGAAAATAGAATTAGTCACTGGAAGAACTGTAACACAAATCTGCTTGAGTGACTAATATTCATACTTTACAGCCATAAAATGTATGGAAAGGCACTTGTGTGTGTAAGTACACACCACAAGCTTTGCATTCTTTTTTGGGAGTGATGGATTGGGGAGAGAGCAGATAGAAATTGGGTATCTTGTAAAAGACACGTCATCAGGACACAAGGTCTGTTTGAGCAGTGTGTTAACTTCCATTTACAGGACTGTGTGTCGAAGCGAACATCTATTTTGCTTCTTCAAAGTACACAACATTTATGTAGTGGCATATAAGTCAGAGAGAGAGAGAGAGAAGAGGTTCATGTATTTGAACTTTCTGGATTTTAAAATGAGTATTTTAAACTGCCACCATCTATCCAGTTTTGTCCTCTTTGCACCCGGTGACATGCAGAAGCTGTAGCTTTGCATATCGCCTTTTATTTTTTTTTTTTTTTACTTTTCTACTCTCTTACTCTCCCTCACACTGTGTGTCAAAGAGAGAATTTGGAGGGGAGGGGGTGAAGGACATGTCAGCACATAGCTCAGCTCCACGTGGCCATCGGTCTCCTCCCCCTTCTGAGCCGGAAGGGCTAACCAACCAGTCTTCCTCTGCTGCTGTGGCACCCCCTTCTCCTCCTCCTGGCCTGGTTTCCTCTGCTCTCAGAGGGGATGAGCCTGAAAAAATCTGGAGAGAAACTTGTGTGTGCAGGGTGACAGAGCAGAGAGGGAGAATGAGAAAAAGGGGGAGTTTCTTGTCCTAGTTGCTGCTCATTTGACAACGATAACTTTTTTTTTTCCCTTGGAAACCCTCCCATTCCCCCCTACACTGCCCCTCCTTCGCTCTCCGGCCCCTTTAACTGTCTGTTAGTCTCTGTGGGCGGGGGTGCACATTCCAATACCATAGCTTTACAAGGCCAGTGGCTTTATCCTTTTTCTTTTTTTCCCTCCCTGTTCTGTTCAGCGTATGAGAGAGGGGGGGGGTGAGTCAAGTTGCTAGCTAGCTTACTGACAGTCAACTCCAGCTCTGTCCTGTTCTGCTGGCGTGTAGCTCACCCTGGATGTGTGTGAGTTAAGCTGAGGCAAAACTAAGCTGGCTACATCCACCCACCATCCTGCTTTGTGGGGTTTAAAGTCTAAACCCCAGCGTACTGGAATAGCTACTCCAGCCCCAGGATGAGAGAGGCCTGCTAGGGTTTTTAATGCTCCGGGAGGGGAGTTGCTGACAGATTGAACCAGGTAAAGGTCAGTGAAGACAAGCAAATATTGTTGTTCTTTAAGTCAAAAGTAACCCTGGAGACCAGAAGTGTTTTACCAGCTCACTGTTAACTTGTACACTTAAATCCTTGTCTAGCGACCGTGTGCATCACTTTATTTAGTAGCTTCCTGGCTCATACCAGTTTCATGACGACTCTGACTTCCACAACTAAGTATGTGGTGTGTCAGTGGGGAGAAAAAGAGTGCTGACCAGAAAACACGTGTTTGCAATGGATGGGCACTCCTTATGAGTGAGTGATCATTTTTTCACTCAAGTTTTTCCCCTCTGCCGGAGTGCTGTGTGTGTTTGCCCTCTGAGTGAGTCAGGCATTTTCACAACAGCTTAAACCAGCGGTGGAATTCGTTTGACAATTTGGCATAAAGTTGGTTAACTTCATTCTTGCTCAGTCAGACAGCTTTACTGGTGACTGAGAGGCTGAAGCATGTTCAGTTGTGCAGCAGAGGAATTTGCATGGTGGTTAGTGTTTAGATTTTGTGTACCTTAGTGTTCAGACTATGAGAATTGTAACTTTCATTGAATGAGAGGCAGTTAGTGAGTCATAGCAAGACGGAGGACACAGACGGGGCTGACGATTATATGCGTTGCATTATGGGAAGGCTACCCTTACTTAACATTATACTCCTCGCCCTGAAAATTTCCCATTTTTTTTCTTTTTTACTCCTTTCTTTCATTATCTAAATGCTTCTCCTGCCTTGCAGATTTATTACCTCACCCCTTCTTTTCTTTGTGTCATCTCTTGCTTTACCTAGTTGTGTTCACTCCCTGGCCGCTGATCTCCTCCCTCTCTTCCATAGATCAGAATAAGAGACCCCAACCAAGGAGGTCGCGACATTACAGAGGAGATTATGTCAGGGGGCCGTAGTGGCTCTACCCCAACCCCACCGCAGGTGAGCTACAATAAAATTTATCCCAACCAAACACGGTTAACACAACATATATACAAACACTCTAGTGTTACAGCATCCATTATGTTTTTAACAGCCATTTAATTCTCTCAAATTTGGGAAAAATAAGTAACAACTAACAAAAGAGACTAAACTCCCACATCATTTGTCATATCCCTCAAAGGTCATACCTCATTATTTGGTGTGTGTTTGTCTCCCAACAGACAGCCATATCTGGATCAGAAAATACAGCAGTGTCACAGGCCAACGGTGAGAGTGTCACAGCTGCTGCTACACCAGCACTGGTTAGACCAGGTGAGAGCCACATGCAGAGAACTGTGAACACAGTCACACAAAGATATAACTACAGCCTCCTAATTATCATTTGATATTGTTAATATTTTACTTCAGCTGCTAATACTGCCTGTGACACACTTTTATTTTTTGTTTCGTTGGAATATGGATACAAAGGCATGTGCATTAACACTTCAAAAATGATACATATTGAGGATCTTATTTTTGCAGGGGCACGTTATTTTGAGTTGCATAAACACTATTGGATACATACAGATTAAAACATATTCTTACTTGCCCTTTTCCATTTTTCAAACTGTTCATTTAGCCTTTTAGGCATTAAAATCAGCTTCAGCAGTACTATCCTTTAAAGCACGTTATTTTATTGCTTGAAATTGATACTTAAATGCTAGCAACCAATGGTTTCCTGTTAAGAGCAAGTTCTTTGGAGGAAATTACCTTTAAGCTAGGAGAACATGAGCTGTGTATGACCTCAAGTTTCATGATTGGGCCTACTCCCAACTGTAATTGGTTAATAGGGGATTGAACCCAATTAATAAAACATCTCAACATTTTTTTAGCTTACTTTCTGCAATGGTCAAACTGTTTGGATATAGAAAAAGTTATGTAAGGACATTTTGAATCACAGCGTACAGGGTCAGATGCCAGCACTCATAAGGGTAGACTAAGTAGAATATGTAACAAAATGTCAGCAGTTTTTATAACATTTTTTGTCTGACTTTTGAACCTTCAGATGACAGAGGTAAACCTACACCTCCTCCTCTGTCAAAGACCCCTGAACTTTCCAAGGGTGACCCCACCCCCACAGAGGCTACATCCTCTGACACGAACACTAAGCCCCCTGCACCCCCCCTACTATCAGAAGCAAAGGACGCCCCTCTCAACACTGTTTCCACCCTTGCACCCAGTGCTCCCGTTGCAGATGTGATGGACGCTCCCCTGCCTCCAAGGGACCCAACTCCTACCCCTCAATCAGCACCTGAGATCCCGGCCTACCCTGCGCCCCTCCCTGAGCCTGTCCCTGACTCTACTACACAGGGCAAAACTGACAAGAAAGCTGCAGAGGAGCAGCAGGAGGAGGTGGAAAAAGAGGTTGAGACAAAAGCAGAAGAGAAAGCGTCCTCTTTGGGTACACCTCTTGCCCCTCCCTCCACCACTAATGGTGTAGCAGCGGTCGAGCCGGAACAGCTGGCTGTCACGTTGCCACCTGCTCCCCTGGAGGCTCCTCTGGAGACACCTCTGGAGTCTCCCATCGCTCAGCCAGAGGAGCTCCGCCTTCCCAACGGCCTGCCTCTGCCAGCCCCTCAAGATCCTGAGGCCCCCGCCATCAGTGCAGCAGAGCGTGACGACAGCCCCATCGCTGAGCCAGACATCAGCCAGCAGCCTGTCACGCAGACCTCTACAGCCATCACACAGGCGGCCCCCACACCTGTTGTCCAAGCCACACCTTCACCTGTTGACCAGCCTGCAACTGCACCCGCTGTCCAGGAGATTCCCACTGAGCCAGTTGTTCAGGCAGCACCCGTCCAGGCTGAGGAAGGAGACACAGCTTCTCCAGTCGCTCTGGATGTCAAGGAAGATACCCCAGTTTTCCAGTCCGCTGCCAAGGAAGAGATGCCAACTCCAGCAGAGACGGTTTCCATAGCCAACAGCACCCCAGAATCAGTGCCCATTCTTCCCCCTCCCACAGCAGAGGAGAGGGAGGACATCCCTCCTCCCCAGACAGTTAACCCCACCCTTGTAGAAACTACTATGCAAGGTCAGTCACTTACCCATATTTGTGTATTTGAGTTCCATTCCCTCTATTTTCTACTAGTTGTCACAAATCTGTAATCAAATATGATAGTCTCCATCTTCCATCATCTACAGAAAATATACTACGTCGGCAAGACTGTCAGATATTTTTGCACTGATCTGAGGCTGATGGCGTATGTCTTCCTTCCTGTAGCTGCTGTGTCTGTGCCAAAGAAAAAGAGAAAGATGAAGGATCTTAACAAAAAGGAGGCAGTGGGAGACCTCCTGGATGCCTTTAAAGAGGTGTGTGTGCAATAATGCATGTATTTGTCCATTCTCATGCCTTTACTGCCTGTTGTAACGAGTCAACAGTTGTTCTATACCCTCTTACACTGGCTAAGACATTGTTTTTAAACCTTAACTCAGTGTATAATTCAAATAAATCCCTAAATGCCAATATTGCTAAATTTTATGTAGCCTCCTAGGGTTAGTCTATTTTACATGTAGATCTTGACCAATCTAAGACTGCAGTCTGACTCTCCTCATCCCCCTTCCATCTGTGACCCAGGAGCAGGTAGTGACCCCACCGGAGCCTGAGCCTGCCCCAGCACCTGAGCCCCAGCCCCGTGCTGCCTCCCCTCCTGCCCCGGAGGAGGCAGACCTGACCTGGGAGGACAAGGAGGACAAGCTGGATGCTGAGAACATTGAGCCAGATCCTCCCAAGACAACCGCCACTGACAAAAAGTACCAGTACAAAGAGGGTATGTGTCTGAACTTTGATGCCGTTCTGTGCCCTATGCTGGCAATTCATTTTGAACAATTATCTTATCTCGCTTACACTCGTGAGTTTCGTTTTACTCCATTTAGGTTTGTTTCTTTGGATTTATGGGAGTGGCATTTCAACTGATTGCGCTTCTGTTGATATGAGAGTTCAGTGGAAACCAATAGTTATGTGATGGCAATGTGTAATATTTGAAAATTAAGCATTTTTCTAGCCGCTCGGTTGAATGGTAGGTCATTACAATTTGCCCTCTCACAGTTTGTTTCCTACATAACCACGACAAAAAAATACTTAAGTGTATCACAGATGTACTTAAAGATCACACATTCTGTCCTGTGTCTATTGATTAATTTATTAATTCATTCATTTGCTAACCTATCTGCCACCTTGTGGACATTATCAGGGATGACAGGGAGTTCCCAAATGTGTCAGTGAAAGAACGTTGTCTTTATTTTCTGTATTTTGCCCCTTTTTTAGAACAATGGAAGCCAATTAACCCAGAAGAGAAGAAGAAATATGACAGGGAGTTCCTTCTGGGCTTCCAGTTCATCTCAGCCAGTATGAACAAGCCCGAGGGTCTACCTGCCATCAGTGATGTCGTCCTAGACAAGGTACAACCATTCGCACTTAATTCATTTATCCTATGCAAGCAATGTTTTTTTTGTTTGCTTTGCTTTTGACAATTGAGCCATTATACAATCTATGTAAAGGGAAGGGTATCTTATTAGTCATGAGACATTTTATTTTTGCTAGGGGATTCGATAGAAAATTTAGTAGGAGGAAATTATAGGTCTTTCAGAGCTTTTGACTAATATGGATAAAAGTGATGGCAACATTTTATCTTTGAGGATATTTGGATTCCACCTTGTTTAACTTATGTAATGTGATCTGTTCATTCTGTCTATTCAGGCTAATAAGACCCCCCTGCGTCAACTTGACCCAAGCCGTCTACCAGGAATGAACTGTGGTCCTGACTTCACACCCTCCTTCGCCAATCTTGGCAGGCCTGGCATGGGAGGAGGAAGCAGAGGACCAGTAAGTTAACATTTTCCTAATGTGATTCAAGGGCTCTGCACTTGAAGATCATAAAGCAGAGATTAAATGACATCTTTGACTCTTCCCAGCCTCCAGGTATGGGAATTGGAGTTGGTGGTCCACGTCGCTCTCAGCAGATCCAGAGGAAAGAGCCGAGGAAAATCATCACCAGCATGTCACTCAATGATGATGTGCAGCTGAACAAGGCAGAGAAGGCTTGGAAACCTTCAGTGAAGAAAGTCACGGTTGCTCGCAGCCGTGGACCAGAGGAAGCAGAGGAGAACGGTTCGGAGCATGCCAAGACCCAGGAGCTGTTTAAACGGGTCCGCAGCATCCTCAACAAACTGACCCCTCAAAAGTTTCAACAGCTAATGAAACAAGTGACGGAACTGACCATTGACACCGAGGAGAGGTTGAAAGGAGTCATAGATCTCACCTTTGAAAAGGCCATTTCCGAGCCAGACTTCTCGGTGGCCTATGCCAACATGTGCCGCTGCCTTATGGGGGTAAGTGTTGCTGCAAACCATTTGCAAATATATGCACAAACCTCCATGTTTACCTTAGGTATTCTGTTGTTAAGGTGTTCACATCTGCAGTTATGCAAAGACATCGAAGCTGTGTTGCTATGATACAGTGTGTTAACAGAACTAACCAAGTAAATTTCATTTCTCACATAAAAGGCATTAGCCTTCAAGATGATACTTAAAACTTCAGACAATTTTTGGAGAGAATACATTTTTCACTAATGTACACAACCCAGCATTTTTAGTTTTGTTTAGCTTTTCTTCTTTTTCATTTTTCCTTTATGTATTTATTTATGTAAACATACTGTATAATTATCAAAATGAGGCTAAAATAAGTGGAGTATTCTCGTTCTATAAATTCTATGGCTTCCAATGAAAAATGAACTTTGAAAAAGACGACAACTACATTATCTTGAAAGAATGACTGGATTGATCAGCCTAATGCTTGTCGCATTGATACGAAGCTGATGTTCAGTCGGCACCAGAGCACTGCATCTTATCACCCTGAGGCCCTTTACCACGGGCTACTGAAAGCTGGGCATTCAATAAGAAAATTGAATATTTAAGAAGTAACAATTTCATTAACTTGTCGGAGTAATTTTATACCCATGGATGGTGTTGGGGTTTTTTTGCCTTGAAACTGTGGGTAGCAAACAGAAAAATGCTCTTGCTGTGCTGTTCACCATTGAGGTCTTAGTTTACACATTCCTCTGCCAGGCTCCAGTGATGACCTTAAATTAGTGCCATGTGTCTGGGCCACTGATCTAAGTGATGGGATTGAGGAACTGAGGAGCTACATGCACTACATAACCCTACACACTGTCTGTTCCTGCTCTTTGTTAATATCCATTTTATCCATTGTCTCTGCTCTTTTCAGCTTAAAGTCCAAACCATAGATAAGCCGGGAACCACTGTAAATTTCCGCAAGCTGCTGCTAAATCGATGCCAGAAAGAGTTCGAAAAGGATAAAGATGATGATGAAATCTTTGAGAAGAAGCAGAAAGAGTTGGAGGCTGCATCAGGGGTATAGTAATCCCTTGTGAAATATAGGTTGGGTTCTTCATTTATGCACAGCGGAAGTCATGTTGATAGTTAAACTTGGATGTTTGACGGGACATTTTCAAAGGCTACCACATATCAAAAGAAAGCAAATGCTTAGATTCTCCAACATCATATTTATATTCCAAGCTGTGGTTTTTGTTTTAAATATCTGAGAAGTTTGAGGTATAAAGCTGGTCATCCCTCCTCTTCATCCACAATATTCGCAACATCTCTCCATGGCAGGAGGAGGAGAAGCAGCGGCTCATTGAGGAGCTAGAGGAGGGTAAAGACAAGGCCAGGAGGCGCTCGTTGGGTAACATCAAGTTCATCGGTGAGCTGTTCAAGCTTAAAATGCTCACAGAGGTGATCATGCACGACTGCATCGTAAAGCTGCTCAAAAACCACGATGAGGAGTCCCTGGAGTGCCTATGTAGACTATTGTCCACAATCGGCAAGGACCTAGACTTTGAGAAGGCCAAGGTACAACACACAGAGTTAAAGAGATTGATTAATTGGAAATTCGTTTTATTACATGCATACATACATACATTACATAAATAGCCATGCTAATATATGTGTAGCTAGATCCAGTTTTAATCTGATGTTGCAATTGGAGCTTAGGAGACAGACTCACTGAACTATTGTGGTTGTCTTCAGCCTCGTATGGACCAGTACTTCAATCAGATGGAAAAAATAATAAAGGAGAGGAAGACCACCTCTAGGATCCGCTTCATGTTGCAGGATGTGCTGGACCTTCGACGGGTAAATAATAGCGAAGTACAATCACACATACTTGAGTTCCAAGAATAATTTTCAATGATAGTTTCTGTTTTTGTGACTGTGAGACTTGTGCCAGTTTTGTTTCAGTATTTCTTTGGAGACGGAACCTTTCTCATGTCACACACCTTATTGTCAGGTGTAGTCTGAGACTGCGCATAGTACTACTTACAGCCCCAGAGACATCCACACTGGTCCTTTAGCCCTGGCCTGAGTGCGTCTCATGTATGGGCTAAGAAAGAAATGTCTTCCTCAGCTCTTTAATGCAGGGCAGCCCCCAAACACAGAGCTGCTCTGTGCCATAGGCTGAGACAACAGGCTTTTCAACTAAAACAACACCGTCTCTTCCAGTAGCATGTTAATCAGCCTACTTTTGGCTTAATTAACATGTTTTTCACTAGTTCACCAAAACGAATATGTAGTACAATCATTTGTTTGTATCTAATGGTGATTTTCAGTAAAAAAAAATTTTTGACTTCATCCATTTTATTTCAGTGATTTTTTTGGAACGTCAGTTGCACCTACTAATTTTATCAATGCCTATTTCTCTGAAGGAATGCTGCAGTCCTGTTGTTAGGCTCCCAGTCCCACCCACACAGTGTTACAAAACCTGCTGTCTTCAGTGTTTTTTACAGGCCAAAATAAGCTGTGCCAAGTCAGCACATTTGCCCAGTTTAACTGTGAAGCACACACTGTATCCTTTGTTATTTCCTTTCTTGGCAAAAGCTGAAATGAAGAGTTAAGAGTCACTAGGATGTCAGACTCTTGATCCCTTTCACCTCTTGTCTCTCACTTACTTCTGAGTACTGAAGTTTGTGTAATCAATCTCCAGTTAGTTGTCAGTTGTTAGTTCCTTATTTTTTAAGATTTTGAAATATTTTGTTAGAAAAAGTACAGTAATAGTTATAGGTTTTTTTTTAATTATTATTTTTATTTACATTTTGTATATCTTATTTGCTTTTTTCTGTTAATTCAACATCCAAAATTCCCTGTGAAGAGAAATCGTGTCAAAAATTGAGCTGTCGGTGAATTATTTGGTCATCGCTCACTTCTGCCCTGCCCTCTCCATCTCTCTCCCTGCCCTGTTCCAGAGCAACTGGGTGCCCCGACGAGGTGACCAGGGCCCCAAGACCATTGACCAGATCCACAAAGAGGCTGAGCTGGAGGAGCACAGGGAGCAGATGAAGGTGCAGCAAGCTCTCATCTCCAAGAAGGAGCTGGGGGGAGGCCCAGGGGGCAGGATGAGCGGAGGAGGTCCTGGGGGACGTGGGGGCCCTCACACCCAAGGCCGTGGTGTTCCTCCCCAGGACGAGGGCTGGAACACTGTTCCAATCTCGAAGAACCGACCTATTGACACCTCTCGCCTTAGCAAAATCACTAAGGTAGGAAGAACAGGGACATTTTTCAAGTTAATATGCATCATAATTAATCACTGCATACAAGCACAATTTCATCACTTTATCTGAAATAGGACATGATACGTTTCTTAGAATTCCTCTTTTTTTCCTCGTCTGTAATTTTAGCAGGTAGCTTAATTTTAACCAGAAGCCTCCTCTTTCAGACTCCTGTTCTTGACTTCAACAACCAGTTGCTTGCCCCAGGAGGTAAAGGCACATGGGGGAGCTGGGGTAAGGGCAGCAGTGGTGGTACCAGTGCCAAACCTGCAGATTCTGGTAAGTTTCCCACTGATGAGGTTTGACATCAAATAAATATCTAATTAGACAATTCAAAGCTGAAACTCAGCATATCCTATGTATTTTCATCCCCAGGCTCAGAGTCAGGCAGCCGTCCAGCTACCAGCACTCTGAACAGGTTCTCAGCCCTGCAGCAGCCTTCGTCCTCCTCGCTGGATTCAGACAGACGAGTTCCTCAGAGGTGAGTGAAGGACACACAATATACTTCTCCTTTACACTTGACAAAATAGATATCATTTAAAATGTTTTTTTTTTGAGACTCAGTGTCTGTGTTGTCTTTCTCTGACTGTGCTCTTCCTCTGTCCTTCTATAGAAACAGCTCAAGTAGAGAGCGGGGTGACCGCTTTGACCGCTCTGATCGCGGCAGCGACCGCTTTGACAGACGAGACGACCGAAGGGACGACCGCGATCGCAACCGGCTGCAGGTCACCAAACGCAGCTTCAGTCGGGAGAACGAGGAGCGGAGCCGTGAGAGAGAACAGCGCGGGTCAGCTGATCCTGTCCGCCGAGTAGCGAGTATGACAGACGACAGAGACCGAGGCAGCAGAGAGAGAGCCAGGAGCAAAGAGAACGGTAGGTGGTGTGATGGAGCAGTAGTGTGGATTTATATTCAAACTTAAAATTGAAAATCATACTAAAGATAGAATTCTCTCTGAACTTCAAATAATGTGATATAATTTCTTAGAATTTTGCCCAAAAGAAGGATTGGCACAAAAACAGGTTATCCAGAAAAACATTTTTCTTCAGCTGATGTATCTCTGACCTCTGAACTACATACTATACTTAAAAAATATGCTTTACGACAGGAAAACTGGGAATCATACTTCTCTTTGCAAAAGTTGGCATAAACTCAGATTTCCTGAAGAGAATTTTTATCAGTGATGTTATATTCAAACTCAGTTTGTCTCCACTTTTATAAGTCCATAACACCAAAGACTGCGGTTGTATGACAAATATCCCGCCCCATCCCCTCAATGGCCAGTTGTTTGCTTCATAATGGCCGAATTGGAAACCTATCAAGCCAATCATGTTGTTGCACTGACACAAAGAAAACCTCGTGCATGCGTAGTATAATTTAAGCTGAGGGGAACAAAGGTGTTTTAAATATTATTTTTGGCCAAAATGACCAAACTCTTTAAGCACTTTTTATCAGATTTGACTGTAGATGCTAAACATTCAGTTTTTATGTCCCGACAACCATTGAAAGTGAAGTCATGGCCCTTTCCCAATTCGTGTACATAGGGGTCTGGTCTTGTTAGCTCGTAATAACTGTTGGTGGCATTGCCAAATTGGTTGCTGAGTGGCAAGACTTACCAATAAGAATTTAATTTTTTTACTTATTTATTTATTTTTATTGTTTTGTGTGTATGTGAACAGTGAAGCGGGAGACAACTGCAACCCCTCCGCCTCCCCAGACCCCCACCAAGCCAGCTTTGACTGAGGAAGAGCTGGACAAGAAGTCAACAGCCATCATCGAGGAGTACCTCCATATCAATGACATGAAGGTAAACAATGATATACAGGTGTTTGAAAAATAAATGAAACCTTGTGCGACATTGTCCTCAATCCACGGTCCTCAATCTGTGGTTGAACACTTATAATATTTCACATTACTCCAGAAGTATGCTGGTACACACTGAGGGCCATGAGAACCATGTAGCATATTATTGCTCACTCCTGTCTGTATATCCCTCTCCTTCCTAACAGGAGGCGCTGCAGTGTGTGCAGGAGATGAATAGTACTCCACTGCTCTTCGTGTTTGTACGAAACGGGCTGGAGTCGACGCTGGAGCGCAGCACTATCGCCAGGGAGCACATGGGCCTGCTGCTGCACCAGCTCCTTAAGACTGGCATCCTCCAAACCCAACAATATTATAAAGGGTCAGTCTGGAGCCCCAGAGAGGTTTTTTCACAAAAAAAAGATGAAGCCAATAGTAAATTGAGTTGGATCAGACTCTTCTGTGAGGTACATTATTTCAGAGTTTGTAGTATTACCTGAAAAAAAGTATATAACAGCACGATTTAAAATTTAAAGAAGTACACAGGGGAAATGCGATCTTTAGCTCGTGAATTAGTCTCTAGATTATCATTTTTTAACAGCTACAGAAACTTAGAAATCTTTAAACTGCCGTGTTTAGTCCAAAAAAGTCAGCTTCCATATGTTAGTGCCATAGTGGTGCCATTAGTTTAGTAACTCTCCGCTCATTTTTTATTTCAAAATCTTCAGGCTTCAGGAAATCCTGGAGGTGGCTGAAGACATGGCGATAGACATCCCCCACATCTGGCTGTACCTGGCGGAGCTGATCACTCCCATGCTCCATGAGGGAGGTATCCCCATGGGGGAACTTTTCAGGTTAGTACCTGGAACAAATTCAGGCCACAGTGTATTAGGGAGAGAAATCTGTCAGAGAAGATAAGTTTTGGGTTGCTCTTAATGTTCATTCGTTCCATCTCCAGGGAGATTTCAAAGCCTTTGATCCCTCTGGAAAAAGCTGGAGTCCTGCTGGTCCACATCCTCACTTTACTCTGCAAAGGAATGGTGAGAACTGTCACATGTAATAATGCATTTTTCTGGCTGCTAAAGGTTTGTTAAGGGTTTTAAAAACTGACACATTTAAAACAAAAATTCACTTTTTATTCAAAAATAAATGTACTCTTGTCAGGATTGATAAAACCTTGAACAGCTTGTGGAATAAGGGACACTAAAGGAAACACTTTTTTCAGTATCAGTATTTCAGTGATAAATGCCAGCCTTAATGTGAAAAGTGAATGTGTTTGTCCATCAGTCTCCAACTATGTATGTCTCCCCATCAGAGCCATAAAAAGGCCGGCACCATGTGGAGGGATGCAGGCCTCCGATGGAAAGACTTCCTACCTGAGGATGTAGATGTCAACAAGTTTGTGACAGAAAAGGTGAGAGGTCACTCGCTAGCTTAATCATCAACTGAAAGATGGCCTGAAAAAATCTTACCAAACAACTCTTCATCATATAGTCATACTCTTTAGCCTGTTTTTAGAGTAGGCCTCAGTTCAGTCTTGAGGCAACAGACAAATTGCTGTGCAACACTAGAGTAAGCTTCAGTTCCTGTGTAACAAAAATAACAAGAAACTGAAGATTGAGGATTGTCGTCTCTATGCCACTTTCTGGAGATCAGATGAAGGTCATGTAGAAGTAGAACATGAGTTGTTTAATTCATGTAATGAATGAGAACTTGATTGAGTAGAAGTAACGAGGTATATGTTGAAAAAGATGATCAACTCTCTCTGTAGAATGTGGAGTTCACACTGGGTGACGAGTCGGAGAAGAGCAAAAAGGAGCTGAGTCCTGCAGAGCTGAGCTTACAGCTGGAGAGACTGATCCAGGACAAGGCCGACAACCAGAGGGTCTTTGATTGGGTTGAGGTTTGTATTCCTTCTTGTTTATTATCCTTTGTTATGTTGTTGTTGGAATATTTCTATTTTTTGTAAGCTAAGATTGAAGTTGTGCCTTCAGTGTTCTGCAGGTGTGTTAATAGATATGTCTCTGTGTAGGCCAACCTAGATGAGCAGCAGACGTCCTCCAACATGTATGTCAGAGCACTGATGACATGCATCTGCCAGTCAGCGATCATCTGTGAGTCAACTTGCACTCCTCGCATTCCTTATTACAGACTGGTTATAGTGGACTGGATGGGGATAAGACAAAATGTCGGAGGTGTTCATGAGTCCAGTTTAACAGTTTTAAAAGGTCTTGTCAGTCCTAAATCTCAGACTGGACCAACAGAGTAATGGTAAATGAGGTTTTTGTGACATTTACCTCTGCAGGTGAAAACCCCTACAAGGTGGATGGTGAGCAGATCAAACAGAGGGCCAAACTCCTGCAGAAATACCTGAAGGATGAGCAGAAGGAGCTGCAGGCTCTCTACGCCCTGCAGGCTCTGATGGTGCAGATGGAGCAACCTGCCAGTGAGTGGCTCATTCAGACTCATGTTATCCTCTGTTACCAGTGACCGTTGATGTTTTTGTCAAAGCTTTCAGATCCCCTTAATATCTGCTTGTATGCACAGTTCCTTTGTATTACTTTAATGTAAAAATGATAAAAACTAGATAGATTGTTTAGGTGTTAATTACGATTGATGGCTCTTGTTAAAATTTTTGATGTGAAACAGGTTTTACATTTTTTTAAATATCTATTCCGTCGCTCTTCCCGCCATCAGATCTGCTGCGGATGTTCTTTGACACTCTTTACGACGAGGACGTGATCAAAGAGGAGGCCTTCTACAAGTGGGAGTCCAGCAAAGACCCCGCCGAGCAACAGGGGAAGGGCGTGGCCCTCAAGTCCGTCACTGCCTTCTTTACTTGGCTCCGTGAGGCCGAGGACGAGTCCGACAACAGCTAGGCTCCCCGCCCCAAGACCGCTGGGAGAACTGGCAGGAGTTGATGGAGGA
This sequence comes from Istiophorus platypterus, assembly GCA_016859345.1. Classification (NCBI taxonomy): domain Eukaryota; kingdom Metazoa; phylum Chordata; class Actinopteri; order Istiophoriformes; family Istiophoridae; genus Istiophorus; species Istiophorus platypterus. Next base: position 23,202,426 of record CM029116.1, read on the forward strand.
TCCTTGGGAAGAGTGAATGTTCTGTGGATGATTCAGAAGAGCCTGAATCAGCAAAATCCTTCTGCATAAACAGAAAAAAAAAACAAGAAAAAAATTCTTCAACTGGGAGAGATTGTATTATGGATCGAACGTTCGATCATGTTTTTGTTTTTTGTTTTTTTTTTTTTTTCAAAGAAAAAATGCTAATGTAATTTTCCCCACCTCTGAAACAAAGTGGCAGTTTTCCCCTGTATTTATATTTTTCTCTCCTCAGCTGGCAGAAGGTGCTTGTAATTATCCACCCCAAGTCATTGATTACAATTTAATTGAAAATTTGTAAATACTTTTTTGCTTTTCTTTATTAAAAAGATATTTAATTAAAGAAAATTAATGCCTCTTTTCACATCCAAAACTGGAAGAGAATACTAAAGATAATTGCAAATAAAAAATTAAAAAAAAACCCTACCATACTCGTGCTTTTATGAGGGCAGCACTGAGGCCGGCCTCACGCGCTCAGAGAAAACTGTGAATCGCACTGGTGTGGGTTTATTATCTTTTATACATTATGTGCTTCTGTATTTTTTTTTTTCCACTTGCCATGTGTTTTCATGATGCATAAGGAGTATAAAGGAACCCTTATGGGACGAAATCAGCATTTTATCATTGTTGGCTGTTGCAGACAAGGCCTTGGAGCTAAATCAAGCCAGTGTTTATTTAAGATATCCTGTGAAACATGTTTCCCTTAATAAGTCAGAAAAGCTGAAACATGGTATTTGGGATTTGAACAAAGTTACAAATGATTTAACTAGATCAGGTCCAGGTGACAAGTGACACACACCCCTTTGGCTGCTGGTAGCTGGTGTCAGCTAGAGTTGAAATCTTAAAAAGTCTTGTTCAAAACTAGTCAATGCAAGCAGGTTGACTGTGTTTTAAGAAGACTAAGAAATAAGTACTTTGCTTTATTTGCAATCAAATTGATGCAAATTTGAAGAATGGGGAAAAGTCTGCAACAACAGCAAATGTTCTCATGTACAATATTTTTGTCCCCAGAGCTCAGACTAATTTTAAAATCAAAGAAATCAGCATTTCAGTCATGAACGGAGTGGAAATACACATTACATTGTGTAGTAGGATGCTCAGACCAGTATATACCTGACTTTCAACCTTTTGTGCCCAAGTGAGACTTAGTTACACAGCGTCAGTGTCACAGTGTCACTTCTCCTGTCGTGTGTTTTGTACATACATTTAATCCACACTTCATAGGCCTGTGAAAGCAAGCAATTTGTCAAGTGAACCTTACAGACTCATATTTGAGTCCTCTTGAACTAGAGTTGCTGACGTGTACGAGACATTGAGTGACAGAATTACTGATGTGGACTGGAGACTGATAGTCTGCCAGTGTCTGAGGCAGAGTGCAGCCTGTCAAACCCTGCCTTAAGGGCGAGGGCTGTGGTCATCGGGAGAAATGTTTTAACTGGTGGTGAGCCACAGCAGACTGTGAGGTCTGTGCTTAAAATTATTATTGTTATTATTCGCAGACTGGGCAGTGATGGACTTCTCAGGAAACTCCAATTGAAACTTGGCTATTATTTCTCCTTCAGTATTTGGTTATATGACTACTTAGCTGCATTTGAGATGGACAACAATGAATCTGCAGAGCTTTAAGGTATATTTTCATTTTGTATCCTCTGTCAAAGTTACTATGCAGAGGATCTGACTGTGACTGCAAGGGGCTTCTCTCATTGGGTGTTCTTCAAATACAGTGATTTTTTTTTTAATTCAGCCACATATGGTGCAGTTAAATACCTTAATAGTGCTGGATTTGGAACAGATTGGGACTTTATTTCCTCTTAAGGTTTCGAGCACTGCAGTATTTTCTAATCCACTTCAACCAGAGGGTGAAAGCATTATACAGCAATTCCTTGAATTTGCTTTAATGCCTGTGAGAGTCCATATCTGATTTGCAAATGCTGGATTAGGTTTCAGTCTCAGGTAGGGAGCACTGATTTCAACTTAAACATATAACACACATTTTACTGCTTGAAAGCAGACTGAAGTGAGATATGATGTGACAATACAGTAATATTTGTCTTACAGAAGATACATTAGAAAAATTGCATTTTAAGAATCAGAATATGAATGAATGATTACAGAATGACTAAAAATGTTGAATTATACTGAATTATACTATTTATTGGGAATAACTTCTGTAATTTAGTGGAACAAATGGGACTCAAACGCCGAAGCGCAGAGACGAAGACAGGGTGATAACGGTGATTTTATAATTTTTGGTTTTTAGGTAGTCACCTTGTACACGGCACAGAGGGGATACACACAGATTTTCAGGGTGAGGCTGGTGGCTAACTGCAGGCAGATGATTCTGTGGCAGATTGAAATACAGATTAACTAGCATACAATTTTAATCAAACTCTCTAGGGTAATTGGTCAAGAGCATTACCACATGAAGCAACAGACAGTTCAACAAATACTGGTGGTCTGGCCGGGTCTTTTTTACTGTGGGTAGGTGAGGTTTAATTGGTGTGAATGGTGAAGAGCTTTGCAGGGGAGGTGGAGACAAAACGCGTGGAGGCCAGCGAGCCCCGCCCCAAAAGGAAGACAGACTCACAGACAGGGAGAGACAGGCATGACACACTAGGATGGGAGGAGGGAGACTGCAGAATCCTAACAATAACAGTCCTAAAGGAAAACAGATTGATATGTACAGGAAGTGAGGATGTTCTCAAACTTTTTAAATTGATTCACCTTGTCAAATACTTTTGGCTATATCATCTAAACTTCTGCTCTTTTTCAAAACAGCAAAGGTTATTCCATAACCAAATCTCTATAGGTGGGAATGTAAATTGTAATTTTTGATTCTTCCAGCTGTCACAAGATAGACTGATAAAACATTGGATTTCTACATGGTTGTGATAACCCCTGTGGGCTGTAAGGTCAATGAAAGTAAGGTACTGTATATAATCACTGAGCCCTTTTCACACAAGCTACCATTCTTTAAAGTACAAAAAAAAGTACATTGAGAGTGTTTCCAAGCTTTTTCATGCTGAAAATAATCAGATTCCTTCTACTCAGCCTATTCAGTAAGATTTTAACCGTGACAAGTGCAGATTTCTATGATTAGTTATGCAGTGGAAAAAAGAAGATATAGATAATCGACTGCTAAAAGACATATATTATATACTGTGTCAGTGTTGTGGTAACTACACTGGCTACATCTATGTGAAATGAAGCCAGAGAGAGGAGGTAGGGAAGAGCCAGAGCTCCCTCTGGTTGCTCCAGTTTCCTTCTTCAGTCCAAAAACATGCAGGTCAGGTTTCCTGGAGACTGCTGGAAACTAAACTACCCTCTGAAGCAGCAACACAGAAACCACTGCTTTAGCGCTGTTGCCAGGGTATTCAAAAAGCTGCCTTGTGCATCACCACCATCTATCAGAAAGACTACATGTAATCCATATCTATGAATAAGGACGTGCTGTAGACTTGTGGGAAAAAGGCTGAAGGCTACCAGTTCTAGCCTCCAGACTGTAACAGAAGTATCAGTGCTGGGGAAGAGAGTGGGCTTTACTCTCTGGCTCTTGGTCCTGAACACTCAGCCCCCAACACCAACCAGAAATAGTAAGTGTAGTTGTGCCATCTTGGACCAAAAGAGTGTGTTTGTTCAGCAACCTTCTGTTGCATAAATGATTAAAAAAAAAAAGTGCTTCAGTGTTATTTGACTGAAAATTCTTAGCTGGTTGACTGTTTTTGATCAATTCAGGTCTCTTATGCAAAGCCCACATGCTTTTGGAGTAACATCTTCCTCACAGATTTGCTTTTTTACCAAAGACACAAACTTGGGTTCTCTCTGTTCAGTAGCACTTGGATGGATCTGGGTCTACCTCAGAAACTTTTGTGTGCTGCAATTCGGCCTGTGTGTAACCTCAACCAGAGTCAGGCCATCATCTTAAAGTAGCCTTATCAGCTTATCTCACCTGTTACGAGCCCTGCTGTCTCCCTGCTGACATGCCAGGCCCCCGCGAGAATCACCTTATCTCCAACCTGCTCTCAATCGGCTGCAGTATCACATTCGGCTGGGCCCAGTTTTCAGATTACATTTTCACACTGTTTTGTCTCTGGTGAATAGAGTAATGGAAAGAATATTTGCACAGGCTTTTGTTCATAGGCTAGCAGCCAGACAGGCATGGTACAGTTGGGTATAGTTCAGATTCTGCAGAGTGAAAATCCTCTGAGAACTCTGACATTGCATTTCTATTTCAAGATAGTTGTCTTTTTACCATCTGGATAAATATGTTTCAACTCCGTTCTGTAGATTTGAGGAACGGACAGGTATAAGTCAGTTATAAGCTGATAAGATGAAAATGTATTTTAATGACAGATGAACACAGATCAAACTGAGATGAAACTTGCTGAACAGACGGTGAAGAGAGCGTAATTTCTAGTCTGACATTTACTTCAGACTGCAAATCTGCCCAATGGTTTGTAGATATTGCAGCAGCACCACCATTTAAAGCAATCTGCAAAAGGTTCTAAATAAATATCTTCAGTGCCGTATATCTGCATCTGTGGTGTGCTATTGGATTTTAAATGGTTTATAGGATGCCCCTCTCTGCACATCTGTTAAGTGTTTGAAGTGTTTGCAGGATTTTATCTCTGTTTATAATGTGGTTGAACGGAGGTGGGTAAATCTAAAAATTATCCAAAGAAACTGTGCCTCACTTGCACATCACATATCATTTCTAGCGGGCCTTTTATGTGTGCCATGTTTAGACAGCAAAAGTACCTAAGTGACGTATACTAAAAACTCAGCATACTAAGAAATGCTTGATTGAAAGCATGAAGTTCGAGGAACACTTCACACAACAACCCCCCCCCCCAAAAAAACACAAAACAAAACAGTTAAATCAGGAAGGAAAAAAAAGGTTTTCTTGCCTTTTGCCTTTTGTAATATTTAACTGAAGGTGGCATAAGCATTCCTCAATTAGGATCAGGGCTCACACACACACACACACACCTGGACACAGTATTTGGTACATTTACTTGTCCCCAATTTTATATTACTGGTATTATCCATATGAGAGGAGAAATTGGGTAGTAACATATCTAATACAAATTTAAACTGCATTACATCACTGACAGTACATAAATATCAAATAATACAATATAACTACTAATTTTTTGTTGCTATTTTATATTGTTTTAAAAAGTATTATATATTTCATAGTATTTATATTACATGCAACATCATGTTCTCCAATTTTATATTGCATAGTATTGTATTATTACCGTAGTTATTTATACATATACTGATATATATACCGGATTTCCTTTGCAAATTCGATTGTATAGTCTAATGCAATGTGATGGTTGTAATTTATATAGTTTTGAAAATGTCAGCTCATTTCTTATTATATTTTTATTGATTTCATTTTAATGGTTATTTTACTGTTCTCTTAACTCTTAGCTTGTCTTTGTGCTGCTGTAAAATGTGAATGTCCCCCGGGGATAAGTCAGGTCTTAGCATGAGTCCAAGTTTTTTAACATACCCTGGCAAGAGCCACAAAAGAAAGTCTCTTAATTTATTACTTTGGATTTTTTTTATATTGCATATATTCAGTGAACTTTTTTTAAATGTTCATTCCCAACATACATTTCTAAAATGTTTCAAAGCCTTCTGCAATGGGCTGGGAATATGTTTCTAGGAGAGAAACACGTAATCTGTTATTGATATATCTATTTTTGTCGACCTGAAATTAGCCCAAGTTAGATATATCTAACTCTGGAACCAAAAATTCAAACCTTTTTATAAATTTCAATTGTAGAATGCAAACATTTCCAGAGGTTCTAAAACCAAAATCCCAGGAGAGACGTACCTAGAAGTTGACTACCTCAACAGTAGCTATAGCTCTGAATAGTACAGTATGGACTGAGGAGATATCTGGCATCTGGCATCTGGCTTTTCTTCCACACACGCTCTCAGACTGAGCTTCAGTAATTACCATCCTTAATACACTAGAGGGGGCTATTACATTAGATATAAATATAAATATAAATTTAATATAAATATAAATATAAATATATATATAAATATAAATATAAATATAAATATAAATATAAATATAAATATAAATATTTGTGTGTATATAAGGACTTTATGCTTAAAAACACAAGCTACAATCTATGTTTGATGAAGACCCTTCGGTGTTCAATTTGTGTGGAAACGAGCAAATTACAGATTCTCTTTCTATACCCAACTTCAGTAAATAAAAAGCCGTCATTAGTGACCACTCTAGTTGATGCCTGTCGGTTCATCAGAAAAATATAATATAGTTTTATGTCTGTGCCTGCTTATTGATTCTGTTTTTCATTGTCTCTAATGTGCATGGTTGTTTGTGTTTTCAGCCAGCCTTTCTTCACCTGTCCACCAGGTGTCCTCAGTATGTTCTCCTGCTTTCTGCTCGGCCTGTAGATTCCTTCATTAGGCCTCCTGAACTACTTCTTCTGCATTTCTACACAAGCAGCATAAGTGAAGAGACAATGAAGGTAGAAAATTCATAAAGTTTACATTTTCTATTTTAAGCAAATTAGAATAACACACTTTTTAGCACCTGGCCCATGCAACATTTTGCTCAAGTTAAATAGTGGAAGAGTTTTATTATGGGTAGACGGAGGTAGGGTTGAGTTCACCAGAGGAACGTTTGGAACCAGGGAGGATATCACCGCTGTTACTTTATAGAGATTGGACCTGCATCCCTCCTTGTTTGGTAGCCATCTTTCATCCAGGCAAGCAGGATTCCCCCCATTGATTCCATTGGACAACAATTTCTACTTTATCTTGAACCAAATATATTTGGTGTTTCCCTACCTTTCACCCAGTGTTTGCTGGGAGAGATCCCAGCCCCCACTGAGGCTGAATAAGAATAAATGAGTTTAGAGAACGGGCAGTATCTGCTCTGTGGATGCAACACCAATTAGAACAACAGTGGAAGGTTTAAATGATGTCTGGATTGCTTTGAGCTCCCCACACCATTAGACCCTCAGAGCAAGAAATCATTACCATCAGTCAAAGCCATTTTCAGCCATACAGGGGGATTTAGGCTCCTCTTAAAACCTACTGGCTACTGTTAGAATATGAACAACACCTACTTGCTGGAGTTAGCTGCATATTTAACATACAGATATGAGAGTGGTATCAATATTCTCAACCGTCTGCGAGGATTCTCAATCATCCAGGACACTGTTAAAAAAGAAGAGCTGAACTCAGGGAAACACGACGTGGCTGTAAATCTTGAAGACCAGAGGTGAAATGTCTCCGTAATCTAAAACCAAGCCCAGTTTCCCTTTAGTCGACTCTTCCCAGAATATTCCCAACTAATTCTTGGCAAGTAAATGACGGCATTTCAACAATATTTTTTTAAAAAGTCTTTTAATTCAATTCTTATTGCTCACGCTTATTTTTTCTGACTAATTGCTGCCATGACCTTTTTATTCCCGCAGGGATCATTACAGTTGCACACAAACACACACGGCTGCATGTACGGTTAAGTAACAAACCTCCATCATATCATCATGAATCATAAATCTGTAGCAGATGGCAGCGGGTGTGTGCAACAGTCTGGCTGCTCAGGCCCACACCAGCGAGGACACAGTGTGGTCTCTTCACCAACGTCACTGACAACATGTCGGCCGGTTCGGCTCACCACACAGTGTACCACACCAACCCCCTCAGCTGTCACAGTCTGCTTCCCTGCCTCAGAGCTGCAGTCAGACCTCATGCATTCTGAGGTTTGGCTGTCTGATTGCATGAGGGAGACAAAAGTTTGTTCAAGGTCACATTTATCTATAAATCCCATGTTATACTAAAGGTCACACAGAGTAATTTTATTAAATGAACTGAAAGTCAGAACCAAGAACAGTCATATTCAAGTAGTTTGTGTCCTGTTTTGTGTGTGTATCTGGGACATAAACAGTCTCAAACGTCCCTGCTGTATAAACCACTAACATTTTGTTTTGTTGTTTTTTTTTAATTAAAGCCATTTTTTTTTTTTTTTTTCTGTGAGCTGTAAATAAATAAAAATAATATAAATATATATATTATATTATATATTATATATTTTTGTTTTTTGTTTCTTGTGTTGATAAAGATAAAGATTATTTTTTTTTTTTTTTTTTTTTTAAAAAAAAATTAAAAAAAGTGTGGATTTTGTGAAATGTGCAGATACCCTAATTATTTTCCACCATGGCGTCAGTATCCTTACACTGATTCGTGACTGATTTTATTATTACATTTTTAATTATACAGTTTATTATTGTAGTATGTGAATGAAAAAGACCAAACTATGTAAACAAAGCAACATACTATCATAAACCTGACTTTTTATTTACACTGGTGTCTTGGCTCTAGGGATAAAAGTGTTGTTTTGTAGGCTATGTGGTCAGTTCACCACTTTAGACCAAACAGTGTTTTAATTTAAGGTATTTTTTAGTTATCATTAATCATCATTAATCATTATCATTATCAAAAACTGAAAAATGCCAAAAGCCAGAGATGACATCCTTAAATATCTTTTTTGTTTTGTCCCGACTAACAGTCTCTGACCAAAACATATTACTTTAGGCATTAGAGACCCGTTATGAGACAAAGATTAATTATAAAAAATATTACTTGAAAACTTTTCAAATACAATATTAAAAAAAAACACAAAACCTGCTAATTGTTAACTAAAGAAAAATCCCTTATAGATGCTAAAAATATTATTTCTTTATGGATGGCTTTCAATAACATAATATTTTATTTTTAGTCAGTGACAAGTCATCTAAAACTTTGGAAACATTGGCCTTGTTTCAGTCAAAGAAAAGCATGGGCCTAAACATTTTAGTTGATGAGAACACTTGACATTTTAGGGGTTTTTTTTATTTAGCTGTGAAAATATTAAGACCAAAAATCAGCATTTCAGTTTAGCTTCAGCACTCTGCTTCCAAATATGGTTTCATCCAGCTGATTTTAGGCTAAAGAATATAAAAATGAAAACAAGCCACAAAGTGACAGGTTGTAAGAGTAAGGCTGAGGCTTTGCAGAGTGGGTGTCTGCTCTGATGTTACTAATCTGAGCGATACATCAGACATGAAAGAAGATAAAACAATGAAGTCTGGAAAGATACGACAAGGTGGTCAAATCCAATGCAATTTCAATTGTGCCAAATGAGTCAGTCATTTCTGTGATCTTGCTGTGTGATAACACAAAACCTGAGAATTGAGAAAAGAGGTGACAATCTATCAGAACCATGAACAAAAGCCCTTCAATAAATCCTAATCTAATAATAATCAGTTTTTCTCCAACCATGTCAGCTAGAAATTACCTTTACAATTAAACTGCAAAAGCAAATTAATTTTGTATGAGGCATAATTACAATTGGATTATGTTTCCCATAAACCACTCATTGCTGATTTTTGCTAGGACTTGTGTTTACATCCACAAGGAAGGGGGAAATGTTGTTGTTGTATTCAAAGGCCATTCTCCACCTGTGCAGTTTATAATTATGAAGTAAACTTTCTGACCAGGGAGTTCACCACTGCTGTTGGTGTAGCAGATCACCTGCAAGTGCTGTACAGCAGCATCGGCTGTCAACAAACAACACACCTGATGGATTTATCATCACTGTTGGAAACTTCAATCATGCTATCTTAAAGGCTGTTTTTCTGAAACTCCACCAACATATCAAGTATGCTGGAAGAGGAAAATGTATGTGTATGTGTGTGTATAGGCCCAGTACCGTCACCCAAAACATTAAAACTAGTCCCTCAATCCATACTCAATAACCAGTAAAGATAAAGTGGAAACATGTCTTTATTAATGTTTGCAAATTTATTAAAAATCTAAATATCTCTCAAATCTCACAGTTACAGCAGTATTCAGACCCTTAACTCAGAACTTTGTAGAAGCTCCTTTAGCAGAAATTACAGCATCGAGTCTTCATGGTCAAGTCTCTACAAGCGTTTCACACCTGGATTCTGACAGTTTATCCCTTTCTTCCTGACAGATCCTCTCAAGTTCTGTCAGACTTGATGGGAAGTGTCTGAGAACTGCCGTCTTCAGAGACTTGTCCTGGAGCCACTCTTTCCTTGTCTTGGCAGATTGCCTTAGGTCGTTGTGCTGCTGTATTATGTCTCGAGCAATTTGGAGCAAGTTTTCTTCAAGGATCTCTCTATTTGGCTGCGTTCATCCTTTACTCAGACCGGACCAGTGTCCCTGTCCCTGTCCCTGTCCCCTCCCCATAGCATCATGCTGCCGCCATGCTTCACCACAGAGACGGTATTAGTCGGTGATGAGCAGTGTCTTGTTTTTCTGCTCAGAGAATTTAATTTTCTTTTTTTTTTTTTTATCTCATTCTGTATTTTCCTGCCTCGAAATTCTTGAACAGCAGATCTTGCACAGAGAACTTCACATTTTGATTAACGGGAAAGAAAAGATATTAATGTGATAACTAAAAAGCAGAAAAGAGTTAAAAGACTTGGGTATTATGTTACATGGTTAACTATAAAAATGTAAACTGAATATATATGTCTGTGAAGGTTTTCCTTGCGAAAGGAGTTATCAAAGGCTGTACCACAATACACCCTAACTCCTCTTTGTCACATTTGCTGAACTAGGTGTTTGAGCAGACAACATGTATCCATTTGAGATGGTAAATCACAGGGTAATTGGCTTGTTTTTAATTGCCACTGCTGCCTCTCAACGCTTAGGAAGAAAGGACCATTAATGACATTTTCTTGAGCCCGAGTACAGTTTCCATAAATGGCAGTGCATACGTGTAATGCTGCAGTGTCGTAACTGATCTCAGAACAGTGGGAGTTTGGTCATGGGCAGCTTGACTCAGCTCCCAACTATAGCTAGTCACCCATCAAAGATCCCATGACTATCCAAAATACGCATGTGGAAATGTCAGAAAAATGCTGTTCCCCTTTCTGCTTTGTCAATGTCCATGCCTATGAAAATCACAGAAATGATAGATCCAATGACTAGCTTCAAGAGATAATAGCCTACTGGGCTGAAGGCCACAAGAGGGCAGTAGATGACAAGATGAATGCAAACAGAAAATATCAGATCATTAACAGGACAGAACGGTGCTCTGAGATGAGAGATATCATTTCAGCGTTGTGGTCCATAAAACATGGACGTTTAGTCCTATATTATGGTTTAATGACCTCAGTTTCATCTCGCCAAAGTCTCATCGTTGTTAAGGGAAAAAATGTCATTGACAAATATATAATTTGTCAATGAAATTAATGCTAAGGATGTGCAGTAATCCCATTTTTCACATCCGCTGAGTTGGGATTGGCATACTCATACTTACATTCTACTTAAGAATTATAAGTTATCCCTTAGCACCAAAATATCATTAATGTTGCTCATTTTAAAGAGTTGAGTTAACATTAAAAAAGTATTGTGATTTTTGTTTGTTTAGTTTATTGTGAAACAGAAGAACACGCTACCTGCTCTTATATACTATCTACATTACACAAAAATACAAAACTCTGGCATACGCATAAATGTCAGAGGTAAACATTAGAAGGCAAGGATTTAATAATAATGTTGACACCAGAAAAAATTTTAAAAACAAATACTTCTACAGAAGGGCAAAGAGTTGAGGGTTAATCAAATAAAATTAGAAAATTAGATGGGGAGTATGGTCCTGGGTCCTCCATTTCTTGCACATTAACACCTCAGTTTTTGAGGAAGGCCTCTGGTTGACACACATCAGCAATTATATTTTGATAACATGTGAAGTGGCCTTGATGGTGTGCCACCTTTTTTTTCACTTTGATAACTATTTGATAACTGACTCCCAGTTTCTCTCTTTGAAATTCATAACTGTTTTTTTAAAATTCCTTTCACATTCTGCTCCTTCCTCATCATTATGAATGAGGGTCACACCTAAGAGATGCTCACAAACTGTACATTTCTGTGTATTTTGACTCCTTTTATTAGCTCTACCTGCTTCCATTTAGAGTGGTAAATTAAATACTTAATCCTCTCTCACCCCCTGCAAATTCATGGTGTTTAGCCCATTTGGAATATTGAAAAATTACCACTGTTCTCATCATCTATGGCCAGTCCACATTTGCAAGTCTAATCCCTGAACTCATCGTAAATAAGATCTGATAAATGTACTGTTAATGCTGTGACACATGGTACCTGTTGAATAAGAAATGAACCAGGCTTTTACATCAGATGCACTTTTACCTGTTGTTCTCTCAGAGATGCGAAAATGTTGAACGAGCAGTCAAACAAAACATGATACAGACGTTCTTCCGTTGCTAATGTATTCACTGGAAAACAGATAGCTGTGTGTTTATGCCATTCAGCTCAGTCCCAGTGGACTCTGTCCTTCTCACTTACATAACCATATCCCCCTCTGCATTATCTGTCAGATACAGACCATTTATGATTACAAATCACACACACACAAACACACCATACATTTCCATAGCTGCTTGACACATTCTTTTGATCTTTAGCATGACGTTGTAAATAATTCCCTTAATAAACACTATCATTAAAGCTTTAACTAACATTAATATTTAATTCCATAGATTTGAACTATTTTTCAAATACTTTTTACTGGATCTAGTAGACAAATCTCAATTCCGTCTACTGTTCTAGATATTTAGCTCAATTTTCATTTTCTACCTCTTTTCTACCTATTTTCAGCTCCGACCCAACCACGAGACAGTCTTCTCAGTCAGAGGTCATTTATTTGTCAAGGGCCTACGGGTTCTTATTCATTTATGGCACGTTGTTATAAATGCGATTGGATACAAGCTTTATTGCAGTCAAGAAAGTGATTGTTGAGAAAGTTAGCGGAGCCTGTCTCCAGCCCGAACCTGGTCATGGAGTCGACAACAGTGGCCGTCCTGGCTCTCCTTCTCCTGGTGGAGTTTGGATCCTCCACTGCCAAAGGTAATTAAAAAAAGACCTGACTTTATTGTGCTAGTTAGTGTGCTTGCTCTTAAACTTGATATTTAATTTTTATAGGTTGTTATTCTTCAGCTTCTTCTTGTTTTCAACACTTCTTGGGAGCTTCCAACTTCTTGTATTTTATTAAAGATTATCTTCAGGAAAACTTAAAATGTCCATAACATTCAGGATCTGTGCTTCTACCCATTTTTTTGATATCTTTCATTCTTCTTAAAAATATACAATTTTCCAAATTGTTTCCTGCTTTAAACGCTCAAACTCTGAAAATGTCACTCATCCTTGAGCCTTTTCATATCATCCTCAGCTCCATAAAACTCATTCATACTAGAAACTTCAACATTCAAACTTTAGACCATTATCCACCCTTTGTACTTAATCATATCAATTCAGCCATGAAACACCTTTCATAGTTTTCTCTGTAATCATAGCTAAAGTTTTTTTCTCTTTCTCTTCATATCTGAATAACTTCAACTCACTGTCACTGCAGCTGTTTTCATATGTTGCCTGTTAACCGAGACTTGAAGTGATTATTCTTCCACTCATAACTACCTTCTTTCAGATCTTACACTTAAACTGACTGCTCAACTGCCTTCAGCTTTTATTTTTCACGTTCAACTACTCTCAGTGGTTACACATCAACTCTCATTTCTGCTGCATTCATTTGTTTCTCTCTGAATGACATTTCATCACCTTTCGACTGGTTGCACTCATCTGAAACCCTGTCAGGTTTCTGATTGCTACCTTGGAACATAGAAAAAGAAAAACCTGTTCAGCTCCAAAATCCCTCAACTTCCCTTGTTCATACACAATATGCTCCAGACGCCTTCAATGCTTACACTGCAGATTTTCGGCATTTAATTCACATAAATTACATGTTAATTTCCTCTTGCTTTCACATAAATGGGGACATTTGGATTGTTTTAATGTAATCAACACAGTGGCCTGAAAATGTTGGACACCCAAAGAGCAGTCAAATTGGTTATTTGATTCTGCTCACATTGTTGTCTACAAGATGTATTTAATGGCTCTTTCACTCTCTGGGTTTGTCACATGCTTGCTTTACATTTGTTCGAAGCATAAAGTCACAACTGTAATGAGATATGTCATTCTTGATAGTACATGTGCTTTAAACTGCAGCTTTTTTGTTGTAGTTGCTCATCATTTTTTGGAAAGCTGCAAATGTTTCTCCAAAGTACGGTTTGATTGATGTGGCTTAAAAAACCAACATACCAAAACCACAATTTACAGCAACTCTACAAATAGCACCAATAATTTTGGTCTAACAACAGTCTGAAATGTGTGTTTGCCTGTAGTAGAGGAGGAGAACCCGGAGTTCTGGAGGTCAGAGGCACAGAGGACATTGCAGTCAGCTTTGGACAGGAAGCTCAACACCAATATTGCCAAGAACATCCTGTTCTTCCTAGGAGATGGTAAATTACGCAACACAGTAATTTCCTCACACTAATGACACTAGACAGCTTTGCCACGATGAGGAGATAAGACAAGCAGAGTCAGGAATTACTGCCCGGACCACTTTCTAAAAGTAATTTTGCTCCATGTCCCCACTGTTTTCCTGTAGCAGTTTTACAAAAAACAAGATAAACAAAAAAAGAACAAAACAAAAAACACAAATATCTCAAGGAATACAAGATGTGGCTGCATACAGTGACTGAACAAGAAATAAAGACTTGAATGTTTGTATGACTATAAAAAGGATGGAATGAATAACAGTGTGTGTGTATGTGTATTTCTGTGCATGCGCATCAGGCATGGGAATCGCAACCTACACAGCGGCTCGTATCCTCAAGGGACAGCTGCAGAACCAAACAGGAGAGGAGACAGTGATGACCATGGACACCTTCCCCCATGTGGGATTGGCTAAAGTACATGCAAACACACACACACACAGACACACACACACACACACACACACAAACACACACACACACACACACACATATTCAAAGGAATGAATAGACAGAAGACTCACATGTATGTAAACAACAAGTGCATTCATATCCATTCCTTCATACAATCCAAGAGAGTAACCTGCTGCATGTTTAATGTGCAAACCAGTAGTCCCCCATGGGGGCTCCCTCAAATTGTGTCTGACAAGACTTTACAATGTGAATATACAATATATGATACGTCCTCAACTGAAGTGAATTTGAATATGATCAGCCCTGTGGCCCCACATCTGCTGTGTGCGAGATGTAACCTTAGGCCTATCATATCAGATTATGCATATCTATAGTTAGACTGCAGTAGGATAGCAAAGGTTCTTTCTCAACTTGTGCATTTGTGCAGTTGTACATTTAGGAACTTGGTTCTGTGTTTGCATTTACAGTACACACCCATGTGAATTTGTGTTTAGTCACATAAGACATGCATTCAATATACACACTGGCCAACAGAACATGTATCTTGATGCTTTATATGTATATATATACCCACTGACAATTATATTCACTGAACACTGAACCCTCCTGCTATTATTTTGCACTACCTTTAGATAGTAGAATTTTAGGGTTTTATGAAGATAAAACGCACTTTCATGACAAGATGACACTGAAAAAGTCAAACCATACATTAGAGAATCACCTGTGTGTACTGAATAAAAGTCAAAGAGCTGTTTATAGGAATAAAACTGGTATTAAATTTAAAAGCAGAAATTTAACAGTTTGGTTTCAGTTCATTATTATGGTCCCATTTACATGATAGATGACAGTGCTGTAATTCTTGCCTCATTTGCTCATCTCTTATGTTCTTTTTTTCTTCTTTTTTCGGTTTTACTGTTGGTTTGTTTTTTGGTGAAGAAGCAGCTTTCCGCATGGGGAACATTAATGTTTAAGCGTATTTTATCCAGGTAAATTGAATCCAACCCATCTTTTCGTGTGTGTGTGTATGTGCTTTGCAGACCTACAGTGTGGACTTCCAGATTCCAGACAGCGCAGCCACAGCCACAGCGTATCTATGTGGGGTGAAAACCAACCTGAACACATTAGGAGTGAGTGCAGCGGCTCGCAATGGAGTCTGCAAGACTCAGAAGGGCAACGAGGTTACGTCCATTCTGAAGTGGGCCAAGGATGCCGGTATAAATAATACAGTACAATATAAAAATAATATAGTAATGTAATCTTTTTGTTATTCTGAGAGAGTCAGCAAAATCAGCATTCCCTCATCAGACATTTCTTTATATGTTTAGGGGATTTGAACTGGTGACATTTGTGTCAAAATCATAATCTAATAAGAGTGATAGCCTTAGTTGCTTTTAATAGAGCAGACTGTTAGAGCGGATAGTGTTTGAAGCAAGAATTTTTCAGACTTGAGATTGATTTTCCATTGAAGATGTGATTTAAGTGGCATTAAAGCATACTTGTTCAGTACAGATACTTTTTTTTACTAAATTTGAAATTCGATGGTAAGCAAGTCATTCTGCACTGCCATTCAGAATGACTAAAAAAAATGCTTAAAAAAACGAAGAATTGTTGAATAGCGGAGCCCTGGTTTTGATCCTGACCTCTAAATTGCTTACGATATTTTTTTTATAATTGAATCAAAAAGGTCTGATGTTGTCCTCATTGAATGAGATTAAGAAGGGGCACGTCATTTTTCTGTTGCCAGAAAAATGGCAACAGAAAAATTTCTACAACAATGAAAACACATGTGAATAAGATCAATGCAACTTTGCAGATTGTTGGTCAACTTACAGAAATAAAAACTTCAATTATAATATTTATACACAAATGTTGAAAACTGTTCCTACGTACCACTACAGGTACTACTGATGGGATAATAATGCAGGATGTCTTCAAACGGTGCTGTGACTGAAGCAACAAATGGGATTTTGTTAGTCTTTGTTGAGGAGCAGGCCCTTCCATATCACTTTTCAACTCTGGCTCCTGTCACACGAAAATCCCTCAGGTCTTATACAGCTTCAGCAAAACCCGATTTTACAGCTGAGCGCTCTGCTGTGAGCTGCAGAGCCCCGTCAGAGCCATATTACTGGGGCCACCTGGGAGCTGGAAGCAACAGCAGCCTGCGGCTACAGGTTACACTGCAGGATAATGTGTTGCACACAGGGAAGCACCCAGACTCTTATCATGTTCCACTGTTATCAACAGCCATAAATATCTAATAACACACACACAGCGTGCCATGGCCCTGACCCTAGCACAGCACCAGAGATTGACAGAAAGTGTGTGAACGTGCCTTATATATTTCATGGAAGTTATTTGTTGTCCTTGAGGACTCTATAAGATGTCATTAAAACACATTTTAGAAATAGTTTGTTTAGCAAAGTCCTGAAATGGTTCTCTACACAATCATAATGTTGCTAGAACAAGTAACAAATAAACCTGTTGTTCTCAGCCTGGGGCCCAGGACCCCTAGGTTCCTAAGATGAGGTGCCACAAGAGAATTTGCAAGACTGGAAGAAGAAACAACATGATATCATATATTTAATTGATTAATCTATTTTAAAAAAGTTTTATTTGTAAAATGTTAGCAAAGTGTGAAAAATTACCATGGTAAGAATCCAAGAATCCAAGGTCACACGTACATGATGACATCTTATTTTGTCTAAACAACAGATATTCTAAACAACAGATATTCAGATACGACCAAAGGAATTACAACATGTTCACATTTTAAAGGCTAGAACCAATGGTTGTTGCTTTTATTGCTTGACTCAGATGATTAATCAGTTATCAACACAATTACCAGGTAATCATTGCAGCACTAACGCCAGTGATTTAGGCTGTTCTGTTGCTCTCACAAAAACCAGTGGGACCATTATTCACTGTTTTGCATGATCAAGCATTGTACAAAATCACAAATCTTTATCCTAAATTCTACCAAACTGGATACATAATAATACATCGCTACAAACTCGCAAACTTCTTAAAGCTATCACGTGTAGTTTTATTTTTTTTATGTAGCATAGCAACTTTCATTTTGAGTTTATTTTTCATTTATAGATATTTGTAGGAAAATGAGACTATCCCAGTGAAAATAGTATAATAGTATACATTGAGCATGAAACAAATTGCTCTTGCAGGCAAGTCTGTGGGGATTGTAACAACCACACGGGTACAACATGCTACCCCAGCAGCCAGCTATGCACACAGTGCCAGCAGGAAGTGGTACAGCGATGCCGACATGCCGGATGCCGCCAAGAAGCAGGGCTGCACCGACATCGCCTCTCAGCTCCTCAGCAACACAGACATAGATGTAAGATTCTCCGCTCTCACTGTATTCTGATGTTAGCTTTTTCAAATTGTATTCTATTTTACAGCTGTTAAGTTGAATGTAAATATTTATGTTTGTGTGTGTGTGTGTCGAGGTCATCATCGGTGGTGGCAGAAAATACATGACCCCCAGGGGCACCAAGGACCCAGAGTACCCCAGGGATTACTCCTCCAAGGGCAGAAGAAAAGATGGACGCAATCTCATCAAGGAGTGGCAGAGCCTGAAAACTGGAAAGGTAGTGTGATTTAACCAGGAGCAACTTTGGGGGGGAGTGTCAGACAAAAGGGATGTCACAAAATTGTAAAATAATAGATAATGGAAGGTAGCAAGTTGTGAAATCAGAACAATTAACAACAAGTACATTTAATCTTTTTCTATAAATATCTGACAGGGCACAAGTCACTCTGTCAAAGAGTAACTACACCCGGCGTAAAAGCTCTGCTTCTGCTGCCATGAAGTGCAGTCATCATTCAGCTTGCTGCTTAGTCTGGTCCCACCCAAACTGTGTAGTATAGTAATAGTTGTATTGTCTTGTTGTGCGGTTTTTCTTTTTGATGGAACTGTATTAGGTGGAGTACAAGCATAACAACACAATACAGTTAGTACAATTAGCTAACATTTAGGTTGATATTTAAGTTTTTAATAACCTCATGCCACTAAACAATAGCAACTATAGCAGGGTAAGGGTGTGCTAAGTGAATGTATTATTAATATCAATACTGTTTGAAATATCAGCATCAATAAATCGTTTTTCCACTTTTAAAGGGTAATTCGTCCCGATAGTCATACTGATAGTTTCAGTTATTTTTCTGCACTTTGAAAAATCCAACTGTTAAACTTCTGTGTAAGAACACAGTAAGGACCTTGTCCTCACCCTCCACTACCAGGAAGAAGAGTAGTGACAAACAGGAGACTGACGACATATTCAGAGAATCTTGGCAAAAAGAAAAGGTTCGGTTGTTTGTACGGTCCCTCAGTTTACTTCTGGAACTTGCTGGCTGTAATGACCAGTAGATGACTGTCAATCAACTGCACTGAAAACAAAAAAACAGTAAGGTAACTATTCTCTGGTAGATGCAGACATGAAACTCAACAACCAGGAATGGATAAATGTGGATATATATATAGGAAGTAGGTAGAACCAATGAGTAGGTAGCTATTCCACTTGTTTAGGTGGTGATGAGAGAGAGATAGGAAAGCACACTGACATTCTGCTACCACCTCACTAACAGTGTTCATTGAAAAGATTTTGCACCAGAGAAATAGTTCTGAAGAATCCTTTTCAGGGTGGTGTTTCTGGACATTAAGTGTATAGTTATTATTTACCAATACCCAACTTTCCTCCCATGAGCAGCACTTGGCGACAAAAACTCCCTTTTAATTGGTAGAAAGGTTGAACAGATCTTGGCTCATGGTGGTGGGGGTGGTGGTGGGGGTGGGGGGGTCTACCTCGACCGGCTGGGTTGAGAGAGAGAGAGAGAGAGAGAGAGAGAGAGAGAGAGAGAGAGAGAGAGAGAGACGGGGGGAAGTCATCTTTCTCTGTTTTTGTAACCATCTTCTCATTTATTCCCAACAGTGCAACAACATGCATGAATTTACCTTTTTTTCAAGGACAAGGACCTTTACTATCTTCCTACCACTCAGTGTGTCAACGTGTATGTCTTGTGTCACACAGGTAGCCCATTATGTGTGGAACAAGACAGATTTTGATGCCGTTGACCCTAAAACCACAGATTACCTAATGGGTGAGTTTTGTGTTTTTGTTTTCAATCTCCTTTTGCTTTCATGTTCTTCTCTTTCCAACAGAGGTACATGAAGGTAAAGTATTCCCATCAAGCCCCCGAAGAACACAACATTGGGTGTCACATCATCTTGAGATGTCGGTCTTGAATACACTACTCATGCTGCAGCAGAACATACACTTTGAGTTCAAATGGGCTCTCGTCTAAAATTGGGGCACCACCTTCAACTGGAGGAAAATAAATATATGAATAAAAGAAAATGAATCAGTCTTGTAATAAGGAATAGTAAGCTCTCAATTCAGGGATCTGTCTCCGCTCTGAAGGAATACACAAGACTATGACTTAAGGAAATAAATTAGGATATTTATGAGAGCTGAATGTTTATAAGTAAATGAATAAATGAGGTGAGAATACTGTGCAAGTACCAAAAAGGTCTGAATTGATGATGCCATCCATGCTGGTTTCCTGGTCTGTTGCGGTTATCTGCTCGACTGACTTTTCCTTATTTAAATCGTTGAATACTTTTGAAAGTAGTTCAATGTAGAAGGAGATTAATCGTTGAATACTTTTGAAAGTAGTTCAATGTAGAAGGAGATTAATTCAAATGAAAATGCAAAAATCACACATCTCATCTTATTCACTATAGTCAATCAACAAAGAATCTAAAGATAGATTATGTGTAAGAACATATTACATAAAATATCAAGAACAGCAAACAGTCTGACAATAATCACAGCAAATCGTCAGCAAATTATTCAAAATAGTACAGGACTAGTTAAATATCAAGATGATTTGTATTACTGTTACTTGATACAGGCGTTAAACAACAACTAACCTGGTTAACAATCTAATAATGCACAATCCCACCATCTAGTCTAATGACTATATATATTCCAAATCGCAGAGACCTATTATACCTTAAAGGTTACAAAAATCTACAGAAGCAACCTATGCATGGTCAATGGTTGTATTACATTTTACATTTCATAACTTGGCCCTTTCACCACACCGAGACGTGGGAGTTGGACTAATTTTCATAGTAAAACATTTTCTGAGTAATATCAACTTTATTGCTGAATGATTAAGCAGATATTTCATATTTAGACAAGGAGAGAACACCAGGGTATGTCACTTAAGGAATCGCTTAATATATTTCTTATCTCAAAGGCTCACTCAGGGATTGAGTGGGAGAGAGAGAATATGCTGTCTGTGCATGTGTAAAACAGAGATAGAAAGCATGAGGGACAGCAGGTCATGTGTTTTAGTTATGATGATGTTCCTGGTCTGAAATATATGAGTTTGTTTAGTAAAAATCTCTGCCTCTGCTCCATCAACACTTTATTTTTTCTGTTCCTTTCCATGAAATTCACAGCGACTGATATAAAATGTGATAAAGTGAATTCATGTCCCTTGTAAATTTTGTAATGTCAGAACATCAGCCCCTTTGGGTTAGAGATGATTGGTGCCTTGGCCGGTCAGTGATGGTTCTGACACTTTTATCGTGAGAGGTGAGAAAGGCATTTGGAAAAAATCTTGAGCATATCTGAAAAGTTTTATCATGGAAGGTAAGAAGGATGTTTGGTGGGTCCAGGGAACAGGTCTGAAAACTTTATTCACCCACCTCATGTTCTCAGTGGAATAGAAACAATAGGGAATGTGTCCCCACTACAGCGCAAAAACACAATCACAAATCTCAGACCAGTATTCACCCATCTATCTCTGTTTTTAGTCTCAAAGATCTCCAGAGAAAAATATCCCCAGGTAGCTTCCAACTTGGTCTACCACTGCTGGACAGGAAGTGTACAGTCAGTCTGATATATCATATCACCAAACTCAGTGTCTTCTTTGTGGTGTGTGATGATGCGGAGGATATGTAGAGATTCAGTCATCATGCTATTTCTGCACTGTCTACTTACTGCTGTAGAGAGTGGATTTCTTTCCCTGCACTGTGCTTTAAACATCCCGGTGTGCTGAAAATGGTAACAGTAGTAGGAGGATGGGACTTTCCTTTCTGCTGCACCCCCACTGTAGGTTGATAAAATGGATACACTGTGTTTTTACACAAAACTTTGGCTGATGCATTATTTTTTTTGGTTTATTTCCCACACCTCAGCTCTGTTTGAACCCAGTGATCTGCACTTCGAGGCGGATAGAGATCGAAGCATGGACCCGTCCATCGTCGAGACCACAGAAAAGGCCATCCGCATCCTCCAGAAAAACCCTAGGGGCTTCTTCCTGCTAGTGGAGGGTGAGGACAAGAGCTTCAACCAACATCCACACACTTAATCTGTTCATCAATTACTCTGTCAATCTAAAGTGTGGTAATAAAATCCCCTGGTAGATGAAGGTTCTGCTGAAAATAAGGAGGGGGGGGGCATGTGATTGGTCCAGGTGGATCAATTGAGTCATTGACTCGACAGCAGTCACAAAGGAGCCCCAAGTGGCAATTAAATGACTACAGTACAGTAATTGTGGTGGTTTGCTAAAATGTCGACGTGTTTCATTAAATAGCGTCTTCATCATTGACATTAAGTTCATTTGAGGCAATCCTCACAGTATCTCCTATATGGTGACAACTTCCACAATGTATCAGGCTAGAGAACAGTGTGTACCTGCAGTGGATCTGCTGACTTGACACTGATTCTCGATGCAGCTGGATGTGTTTGCCGCAGTATGTGTTAGTGGAGTGTGGCTGGCTGATATGTTTTTGTTCCACATGGCTGCCTTACCAGCCTCCTCGTTCATCTCTCCTTTAATCTGAGGCAGCTGCCTGGGGATTCCATAATGCAACGGATTGTCTTCATGATGACTTTAAAATAACAGGCAAATGTATAAATAGAAGCAGGCATATGGTGCACCCAATCACTGACAGCTCACTGAGACCACAACTTATCAACCACAGTCTACTTCACTTTCCAGTATCGCTGGTGCAGAGGATAGGTGCAAGAAGAATTTGCTAAAGTAAAAAATGTCTATATAAGCTAGATCTCCCAGCAAGAGGGCTGATATAAAATTCAACTTTGATTCTTTGCTGCCCATTTCCCAATTTATGTTTTATTCCAAGTGTAATTTTTCAGACTCACTCTGTATGAAATAACTTGTCTTCTCTCCTCCACTGGAATACTGTATATGCATCAGTTATATCTCGGCACCCTTGGTGTTTTTTCTAGTCAGAGATGTGTTGCACTTTCTAGGATGCTTTCAGATTGTATTGTAGAATGAATACTTTATTTGGAGCAGTCCACAGAAAAAAGTCTAAGTCAAGTCGAAAGTCATGTGACATACGTCAGAGTCAAGTCTGATGTAAATCAAGACAAGCCTGACTCCAGTCTCTAGTCACCCAAGATGAGTCAGAGTCAAATCTTGAGTCATTTCAGAGACTAATTTTAAACATATTCAGGTGACGTTTTGAGTCATTTGAGACGAGTCAAGGTCAAGTCTAATGTCAGAGTGGATAAGTCAGAGTACTGTCCCAAGTCAGCTGAGACATTTAATTTAGAGTTAATGGTTTCAACTAATTTGTGAGTTTTTTGTCAAGTGTTAAGTCAATTAAAAAAAAAAAAAGGCTTAATCAAGTGTTAGCTAATTTGAGATCAAGTCAAGTCAAAAGTCATTTGAGAGAAGTCCAAGTTAAGTCTCAAATCTTCCAGTAGCAATTTTCATGTCAAGTTCCAAGTCGGTAAGGACAAGTCAAAGTCAAGACACAAATCTTATTAAGCAAATTATTATACAGTTGCATGTCTTTTAGATCTCTGAATACTGTTCATCGAAGTCTCAGGCTGTGAAAAAATTGTCTTAAATGTGTTTTCTTATATAACTAAGTTAAGATATTTCGATATATAGGAATAATTTAATATTCAAGGTGCATGGTGATAAAAGGCCTGCTTGTTGCTTTATCTTTTATTTTTCATTACCTCCACCAAGGAGGTAATGTGATCTCTCAGAACTGTTTGCTGTTTTTCTTTTTCTTTTTTAATATGTCAGAAGGATTGCATAAAAATCTCTGACACCAATCAGTGCCAGAAGCCATTACTTCACTGGTCATCATCTTCAACCCTTTCCTCCCCCTGTTGTCAGGGGGGCGTATCGACCAGGCTCACCATGCTGGCCGGGCGTACATGGCCCTCCACGAGACAGTTGCTTTTGACTACGCCATCGCGAAAGGGCTGGAACTCACCGAAGAGCATGAAACTCTCACTGTAGTGATGGCGGACCACTCCCACCCTGTTACCTTTAATGGATACCCCTTTCGAGGGCAAAGCATTCTAGGTAATTATGAACAGATTTCTGTTCCTTCCTCCATTTTTTTTTTAAAAAAATCTTTGAGATGCAGAGACTTTACATTATCAGTGTGAAATCAAGTTTCATAGCAGGCACAAATCTGCCCAGCCCTTTTTCAAGCATAACAACAGAGTTTACCTCCTTTGAAAGAAGAAAAAATCCTTCCCTGATTCCTCTTTTCATCCCTCCATCCTCTCTCCATCCAGCTATTGCCCCTCCATGTGGGTTTATATCCCATGAGAATAGACACCTAAGGCGGCATTTGGATCTTATTGTGTGTGTTTGTGTGTATATGATGCCGCTCAGTGCACTGCCAGCTCTCTCTCAGCTTCAGTCTTCCTCTGCCACCAGCAGCTTGACATTTCCTCGGCTTTCCCTCCCCTGCAATTACAGCCCGCGTAAACACATATTGCCAGCAGCCTTCCTGTCCCTCGCCTTTCTATTTCAGTCCCATGCTTTCTCCTCAGCTCTCTTCCTTCTACCTATCTTTGACTATCTACATTAATTCCCCTGTCTCACTTATATTACTCTCCCTAAGTTCTCCTCATTTTTTCTCACCTCTTAATCTACCTTTGTATTAGGACATTACTTACTCCTTACCTTTATTCCTCCAACTCTCTGTCTCCTCTCCATCACTGTTTTTTCTCCTTTACTTGTAGGTTAAAACCTTAGATGAACCCACCACATTCACAGATGGGCAATGTGTAATATCAAAACATTAGGTCTAGCATCAGCAGTAACATGATAGAGCTCTTGGCCAGCTGTAGAGGTGTGGCGAGTAAAGAGTGAGGCTGATATCACTAAGATAAAATTACAAACAATAATACTGAACCACATGCCATATCTTTCTCTGTGATTCCCTTGAACATAGGTGGGCAGTTTAAATGTGGTACAGGAATGCCACCTGCCACTAAAAACAGAAGCTACTATATAGAGAGGTAATGTCAGAGTATAAACACATTGAGTAGCTATTACGGAGAAAATGTTGGAGATAAATTGTATAAAAGACAGGGTTTTATTAAATGAAAACTGTTTATCAAAGCCTTGAGCATCACAGAGGTGGTTGAAGAAGTCTCCAAAACCTGAACAAATCCAGGTGACTATCTGCGAGGCTACTCACAGTTGGATGAGTCTAGATGCTGATTCAAAGGTACTGTACATTCACCCTGCCCAAAATAAAACCCCACAAATATATCAGTGTCAGCCTTCAGAGGCCATATTGATTGAGCATTTGTGTTAACTTCCTACTATTCCCACCTTTCTGCTCTCTCTTCGTGTCCTATCCTTATTTTACCCTCCTCCTGCACTGTGATGCAGCAGTGATTGATGTGCTTGTAAAACTCTGAGCTCTTCATCAGCAGGGAAACTCGTCAGGCTAATGGCTCATATAGAGAGAAACACTGAGATACCCAGCCAGCTCAAGACCTGCTGAAGCACCCTTGGGATCCAAAGACCTGTGTGTGTGTGTGCTTGTGTGTGTGTGTATGCTTGTGTTTAGCAAATTGAGGCAGAGAGAAGCAAGAGAAAAATGAAAGCAATAATGCAAAGATAATGTTTGGTGGCCTTTCTGTATTCTCCAGGTAAATCACCACTGTGGGCTAAAGACATGCTGCCTTATACCACGCTGATGTACGGCAATGGACCTGGACACAAAATCACCAATGGCAAACGCCCTGATATTCGCAATGTTGACACCAGTAAGATACACTTATTAACGCCTCTTGGAACCATACCCTAACCCTAGCAGGATGTTTACCATTTTGAAATTACTGCACAGTTTTTGTGCAGTTTGGCAATTTACACACATCGTCACATTGTCACTGTCAGTGCAATCTAAAGAACTCCGTGATGCTAAGAAACTTCTGATTTTGTGTCTGTGGTGGCATGGCAAATTTTAAGGTTTCACCATGAAAAAGGAAGTTTTGTAACTCAAATAAAAATTGTCCAATCTGCCCCAAGCTTCACATGTATGATAAAACTCCCGGCATGGAGAGATCCACATGCCAGTATTCAGATTTAGTCATAGCACCACTGAATGGTAAAAGGAAATGACAGTTTTTCTACTTTGATGTATTCCTCCTAGCCTGTTGACCACATTCACCCCAAACGTGGTCAGAAAATGCTTAAGACGTTGCTCAAGCTTTATTGACAGAATTGTGAGTTTTCATTTAACGTTTTTGTCCTGATGGGGCGGAAACTTTCAATGTTTTGTTGTTAAACCTGTCCCAAACTTCACATGTTTGATAAGAGTCTTGGCTGGAAGACATCTACATGACAACATTCAGCCATAGTCACGTTGTCACCGACTGACAACATGAAATTTTATGTTGTACTTTCATGTGCTCCTCCTAGCACTTTGTCCATATTAATTTCACATAAGATCAGAAAGGCTTTAAAACATTGATTTATTGTAAAGATTGTCAAGTCCGAGGTCACAAGACAAGGCCTCAAGCCCCTTTTAGGGTCTATCTTTACAAGCCCCTGTCCTACTGCAAGGACAAAGATCTGCAACTGGTGGACACATTAAGTTATGTTAAACTAATTTGTTTTGTATCTGTCAGTCATTCAAATTTTGAGCCAAGTAATGTGATTCCGCATTAAAACCTTATATAATATTCAGGCTTGTAGTTACTTCCACTCTCTCTCTCTCTCTCTCTGATATTTTTGGGGATTACATTTTCGTACATATTTTAATAAGCCAAAAAAAAGGAAATAACAGTTCATTTGAGATAATATGATTTATAATGAGATACATGTAACAAGTAAATCAACAAAAATCTTTTTTAAAAGAGTCTTAAGAGTGTAAGTAAGAAACAAAAACTGAGAAAGCATGTACTCAGTTTCTCTTTATTTCCCCCACATGGATGATTTAAATTTGATCTTGTCCTATCAATTATCATTACAGTCTAATATTCAGTAATACTTCAGTTAAAGCTGCATTAACAAATGATTCTCCCCACCTGGGCAGTGCAACAATCTGTAATAATGACATAGAATTTTTATCATCTTATTAAGTTGTTATAGCGAACATTTTAATGCCAGAAGTTGACCACTTAGCAGATACAGAGCATCATTAGCATTAATTTGGTTTTGTGTTCATGTCCGCTTGTTGACTAGCTAAATGTTCACTATTTTTAGCTCTGTTTTGATGCATTGTTGATATAAAAAAATATTGATTAAAGCAGCTTTAAACTCAAACTACTGGGGCCAGATGGAATGTGATGTGAATATACCTACTGTTTTTTTTTTTTTTTACTGCTGGACAAATGCAAAAGGAATGTAATGTAATATTCCTATATCTTCCAGAAACTAAAGACTACATCCAGCTGTCTGCAGTGCCCACAGATTCGGCCACTCACAGCGGAGAGGATGTGGCAGTGCTCGCACGAGGACCCATGGCTCACCTCTTCCAGGGTGTCCAGGAGCAGAACTACATTGCCCACGCCATGGCCTATGCTGCCTGTGTGGGCGCCGACCTGAGGCACTGCCAAGGGCAAACAGTAACAACTAACAGAAATGGGGGAGTTCGTGGCTCAGCGACTCTGCTCAGTAGCCTCCTCAGTCTTCTGCTGGCATTTACCCTGCTGATGTAAGATCCCTTTCCTTGGTGAATCCTACTGATCTTGTGCCACTGGCCCCATTGCAATGATCAGAGGTCAGGGTCGTAGTGGAGTGGGCAGGGATTCAAAGACTGTCTCAAAGAAACAGAGCGCTGTGGCTTATTGAACCAGGGTCTTCCCCATCCCCCAAAGCTTGAAAAGAATCATTACCACTATTGTCCATTCTCCAATCGATGAAGGAGGACAGGCACCAGCACTGTATGAATAATAAACTATTGAATGTGATTTCGTTTTGTTCCTACTTTAGCAGTTTATTGAATATCTTTGTTGAACCAATAAAGCTGTCCTTGAATAGAGAGTGGGTTTGTCACTTTATTATTGTTCATACATAACATTGTATATGTAATATCTTACTACTACTTACTAACAATGCATTTTTCAGCCACTCAAATGTCTTTTAAACCATTCATTTACATTAAGAAATGGAAGAGATCATGATGGAACTTATTCCTTCAATTTATCTGAAATGTTCAAAGTTCATGTGATGAGTTTAAGCTTCACAACAAACTGAATGATTCTAATCTTCTCTTTTGAAGAATCCGTGTTACAGAATGCAGTTGTTCGGGAATACTTATATCACGTTTGACAGAATAGTTCTGCATTTGGGGAAATAGTCTGATTAGTTTTCTAGCAGAGTTAGATGAGAAAATTAAAACTTTTCTTATATTTGAGAGCCAGGTATGGAGTTAGGACTAAGAGTTTCTGCTGGTTGTATCTCATGGTCACGGAGGTTAACAGGAAATATTTCCAACATTTTAACCACGACTAGTTGTTTTGACATTTCTGTTTATGTACTGATTAAAAAAGCACAAAATAAAACTCTTCAATCATTGGGTTTGTTTTTTTAATTTGATGAGAGGCAGACTAGCCTTTTTTCCATTTTCTGGTCCAGCTTCATATTTAGGGAGACTGGTATTTTCTCATGTAACTGTTGGTAACTAAAGCAAATACTGTAAGAATATTTTTACAATATCTGGATCTATTATTTTAATGGTTATTAAGTTATGTTTATATATGTATGATTTGACGCCTACACCTATTCCAAGATTAATCATCCATCAAGGTATTTACTTATATTTAAAAATACAGGTACATTTATTCTTTGAAGGTTGTCTAGATACAATAATTTTTTCAGACTGCACTTTGAAAACAATTGCCAACATGAATAACATGTGCATGTATATTTTGATATACAGCATCTGTCAGACCATATATGAATGACTAAATAGCTTTGTACATTTGCTAAAATACCACAGGATACTGATATAGTCTCAGCAAATGAGATTGGAGTTTTTAAAAAAGATAATTATCTAACCTGTGCTATGATGAGTGTAAAAATGCCTCTTCATTCTTTTGATCGTCTCCTCCAATATTCACAGTGCTAACTGAGGTTCAAAGTGGCTGGATTTGATGACATTACCACGCAATCCATTAATAATGCAAAATATTTAAAGATCACCTATTTTTATCTTTGGGTGACAGATTGTAATTATTTTGGACATCTGTTGGGGTTTGGACTTTATTAAACCTGATTTTGACTCTCCTTGTACCCATTTAGACTGGCCGGAGGCCATCATTTTTGTTTCAGATGATGGGCCTGTTCTCATCTTTTACAGATATTCAGTCGAGACTCATTTGTAGATCGTATGGTGGAATAGAGCTCAACAGCATGAGAGGAGATGCAAGAGGAGGTGTAACCTCTTCAGTCTGGTATTAAGAATTATATTTACTGGCAGAAAGGAGGTGGTGATGTGTGTGTGAGTGTGTGTGTGTGTGTGTGGTCGTGTGGTTGTGTGTGTGGTCGTGTGGTTGTGTGTGTTTTAAGCAAGCTTTTATTCCAGTATCAAGAATTAATCTTCAAGCTTAACTTAACAGACTGGTTCTTCAGAAAAAAAAACAAAGGAATAGAATGGCATTTTGGTATAGATTTTTTTATTTGCTTAGAGTTAGACATGTAGCCTAATACCACTCTCATATCTGTATGCTAAATATGAAGCTACTACCAGCAGCGGGTTAGCTTAGCACAAAGACTGGAAATGGGGAAATAGCTAATCTGGCTTTGTTCAAAGGTAACAAATGCACCTACCTCCACCTTTTAAGGTCGATTAACATGTTAGAGTTTATTTTACAGATATGAGATTAGCATCTATCTTCTCACATAACTGAGAAAGAAGGCAACTATTTGTATTCACCAAAAACTTAAAGTATTCCTTTAACAGAGTTTAAACTGCAATAAAATGAAACACCACTGCAAAAGCACAAGAGAATGCAAAAGCACACGATCATGTTAAAAACACCTGAAAAATTCTAAAAAGCTTATACAGTATATCATTACTGTTGACCTTTAAGTCTCTACAGAAAAAATAATTATAAGGAGGGCTCTTCTTAAAAAAATTACTTCTACTTCCTCTGCAGAAACGTAGAAGGGGAAGAGGTTAAGGAAATAAAGTGGTATCAAATTTGCAACTTAAAACTCAAACTGTTTAAATTCTAAATAGATGAGATGGGTGATGGGGAAATTTGGGAGCAAGGAGAGGGTAGAGGGCAATACTGTACTTAATGAAAAAAATATGGTAACAGCTGATAATACAGCCTGTGATTCACAGTGTAATTTCGCTGTATGAATCAGGTACTGATAAAATACTGGTTCCTGCTGGTACTTGAATGTAGGTTCAGTGGAGAGAAATAAGACTATTGGAATTTCAGGGGAAAGGAGTAACTAATTGTAATATAAGTGTGGGTATCTACAGGGTACGGGACTGGGAATAACACTGATATTTGAGGAAACTATTGTTGTTTCTTATAATCTAATTAGAAGACACCTAGAGATTTGGTGAACTGCTCCTTTCTTCTGCTAGACGTTATCCTTATTTTTGGTTGGAGAAATTTTTCTTTTCAGCTCTGATGGCTTCCCTGACTTATGTTCCAAGATCTCCTGCTTCAGACGAATACTCCTGTCCATCATAGCTCCCCTGTTACTGTCCCATACGAGGACATATTGGCTCTTATTTGAAGCCCTGAGGGGACAGGACATTTCCTCCTGCCATCAGAGACAGTCTCTCTCTATTTGGGTTTTCTGCCTGGGTCAAGGCATCTGTCACTCTGTTGTCCTCTACTGTTCCCCTAATCAGCCGGTTAGCTCTATGATGATGATGATGATGATGATGACGATGGTGATGATGACGATGACGATGACGATGACGATGACGATTATCTTCCTTCACAAGACTTTTCATGAAGCCAATAGGCTGAATCAGCGGAGCCGTGATCAGGATATCCTACTTGTCCACAGCCTGAAACTCTGGAACAGCCAGATATTAACATCTGTTTGCTCTGCTCATCATTGGCCTCTCTGGCCAGATGTTCTGTGCTGCTCTGGGCTCTCTGAAGCAGAAGACAGCAACATCGCTCAGCTTTGGTTTATTGTAGAAATGGCTTTTTCACCAACTTGTTTTACTTGACATGCACCATGATTATTTGTTCTCATTTTCTCCACAGACTGGTGCACTGAGAGCTTGTTATTTAGCCAATAGGCTATGGGATTTATGGATTGCTGATACTGCAAAGGCTCCACTAAACAAGGTTTGAACCCAATACTAGGACTTACAGACAACCCAGATGAAGTAAGGATTACCTGTTGATAGTACAGACAAAGTTTGGCAACAGGTTATCAGTCAAAAAGGGTAACTAGGTCCAAAGGGGCATAAACTATGGCTCAGATGGCTCAATAGACAATCTGTCAAGGGATAGGTATACTAAGAAATGGCAGAACCACACTGAGGGAAACTGCAAGTGCATATGAAATGACAGGATCATTGACAGGAAAATATTTTTTACAAAAGAGAAAGAGATGACTGCCACTATGACAACAGTTGAGCGGTGTGGTTCCTCTTGAAGCAGAATTTTGGACTATTTTCTCCAGCATACACTGATTTGTTGTTTCCATAGGCTGTTGAATCTCTACTCCCAGTCTGTGCGTTCGACTTGACCGCTTGCTGCTTTTTTCTTCTGAGTTATCTCCACTGTAAAAATAGAAGATTGTTTTAAGCCTGAAGAAAACAACTTCCTCATACAGCTTATGCCTGTGCACCGACTTCCACCGGACATTGGATCAATAGAATGCTCTCCTCTTATTGTGGTACTGGCATGTGTATATGTGAACAAAAGTATCAAAACTGAAAACTTGTCACCATTGTAACCCATTAAAATCAAGCTGAACACAGCTGTTGGTCCCTGTCAGTGAAAAATTACTCTTTACATTTAGTTTGCTTTCAACCACAAGAAAGAAGACCACAAGAAATCCCCAAAAAACGACAGTAAGTGGAACTTGAATACATTTTTAGTTATTTTATAACGTCCGTGTGCAGTCTCTTTAATCATTCTTTCTTACCAACTTTTTAAAACATGGATCATCTGTTTGCATCTTTCGATCTGCTCAGGTATAACATTGAGCTTCCCAGCGTTTGCATACGTGTTTAATGATCATATTACGGTGACTAATGTGTACCAGTAAGAAGGCTGGAGTAGTGAACTGGGAACTGTACTGTAAGGACTCTGTGGACTGAGGGTATGATCAGAATATATTCCTGTTCTGTCAGCAGTTAGACACCAGCAACACTATTCCAAGTTCAGATTACATAAGAGATTTCACTCAGTGTTGGCCCTGAGTGTCATTGCAAAGTTGGAGATGACACTATCACACACATTTTGGTTCTGTCATGCACTGATATGATATTGGTCATATATTTTGGCCTGGTATTATAAGAAATTAAGTCTGATGTCAAACTGCCCTGAGACACATTTTAACAGACTGGAAAAATTTCTCACCCCATGTTTTCACTGGTCTATGGCTGAAATCATTCTGATTATACAGATTAAAAAATTCCTATTCCAATTAGAAAACCCCCAGTTGAGAACTGCTGATTGAACTGGATTTTTTCAGACACACTGTGTAGCACTTTAATTTTATACTCCTTTTGCAGAGCAGCTATCAGATTGTGTTCAACTTAAACTTATGAGCTCAGTTACAGTATCAGTCTTATAGTTTTGGGTCTCAAACTATTTTCAAGGCCAGAAATGAAATGAATTTTTTCTCCTCAGATTTCAAAGCAATTTTTCAAGCTGAAGTGGGGAGAAGAGGGATTTTTGGTTAATTACGATTTTAAATTTATCCATCACTTTCACTTTCCCACAATCGCTTTTTTGCTAAAAAAAAAAACATTAAAAATAAATCCGAGGATATAAAACTTAGAGATAACAATTTCCTGCATGATTGCATTTTTCTACAATAAATATAATAGAATTGAATCTCTCTTATCTTATATTTTCCTGTTTTAATATAATTGTCTGACAGATATATAGCCAAGCCTCTATGAGGAATCAATCATTATAATTACGATTGTTATTTATCTGTTTATCTACAATCTTTGCTGACTTACTGAGCACAAAGTATTTGAAAACAAGAATGACCTTCTCATCTCACTGTTATTCTAATTATACTCAATATATATATTATATCTAAAAGAGAACATTTTGGACATTTTCATGTTCATACCAGAAGTGCATTGTATATACTGTTTTTTTCTTATATGCTTTGGTATTTTTCATGAGACTTTTTAATATAAGCATAGTTAGCACTCAGAAGCGCAGGCGACATGGGGGTTTTCAGTGATGTAGCCCAAACGGATTCTGCTCGGCGGCTGTGATAAAGGCATCTCCTCATGTTTTCCCAGCACAGCCCTGCGCTCTCAGCTCTGCAGTCACATACTTCTGCCTACTGCGCAACAGGCTCTCCGCACTCCTCCGGCTCCCAGAGCTGCCTGTACCCCAGCCGTCCTTTCGGTGGCACTAGAGCACCAGACAGAGTACCGTGCAGCACGGAGAGGACTGAGAGGGCTCAGCGAGCTCTGGCTGTGCCGCATCTCAGTGTTATGAAGTGAGAGTTGAGTGCGCACTGCGGGATAAGAGGGGTAAGAGAAGATTAGAGTCCTCAGCGCTTTTCCTCGCAAAAATAAAAGTGTGACTAATGTTTGTCCTCCCACGTGCTGAATGCGTGATGAGTAAAGTGGCACTTAGCGCACATGTTCACTCTGTTTATCTGCAAGTGATCAGGATTTGGTCTTTCTCATTCACTTACAAGCGCTTACAGTTAATAAAGTTGGTTATTTTTTTTAGCACTAAATACATTCACAGTGGGGAAAACATAATGGTTCTTACAGTCTCACTCTACCTCTGTCACTCTTTGTCTCTACCGCGCGTATTTACGCACACACGTGCGCTGGAACATCGAACCAAATTATTATTTGGATCCACTTTCGATCAAATCTATAATTTCTAGGAACACTTTCGGGATTATTATGACTGACAGGAGATGTGTTAGTGCACTTACCTGGTATTTGTCTAAAAACGCACAGAGGGAACGCAGGTCTTGGAGCATGTGTTGATGACAAGCCCGTGGTATAAGAGGTCCATACCGTGTTGGCCTGCGTTGAGGATCAAATTCAGTGAGCTATAATGAAGACTGCGTGCGGGTAAAAGTGGGGAAAGTGGTTCAACCGATCACACATTTTGCATCGATCATTCCTGTTTGGGGGATGAGTTGAAATGTCTCCCAGGGGGCCCGGGTGACACATAATACGCGCAGTGGAGGAGCGGCCGCGTGGGACAACGGATCCGCGGGTCTATGTTTAGAGCCCTGGTGGGCGTTGAGGGAGCCCGGCTTCAGCGTGGACCTGCCTGGAGACGAGAGTCGATCGCTCACAAATGGGCCACGGGTCTCTTTTTTACTCACGACCTCTCGGAATACGTGGTGCTATTATGGGTTATTCTGGTTGAGCACGAATAAGCTGAAAAACCAAAGATTATTTTTTGGTAACGTCGCCTATATTTGGGTGCGTGGACTTGGAGGTCGTGATGAGCCTGCAGCGAGGTCTTTGCATGTTGTGGGAGTATGAAACGGGGTTCTGGCGCCCGGAAACGTGCCAGACTGCGTATGAAAAATATCACTTTCCTCTCATGTGCCTTTGCCGCCATATTTATGTCTCAATATTGCATCACTGCATAACACCATGCACAAAGCCCGAGGGCACGACCTTTTATCTGCTAGATTGTTTTGGACAGGAAAAAAATAGTCTCACCTTCTGTAGTAGTGTTGCTCTGTTATTATTATTTCCCAGCGCTATAACCTGCTCCAGGCTGTTATCAACTCTGTATTTCTCCTCTAGACCTGTTGAAATATGCAGTATGTTCCTCATTTATCATTATGTCAGCTGATATATAGTTGAGGGGAAACGCAATCCTCGAGTTGACAACTTGCTGCTCTTATGCTCGCACCGCTAACTCCGCCCTTCTCCCTGTGTCGGTTGGCAAGTAAGGTGACACCAGCCAATCACGTCTCATTGCGCTCCTCACCTAGCAGAGAAAAGCAGTTCAAGGAGGCGGAAACTCGTTTGCGGCTGTATATAGCCAGTTAAGCGAGGGATTTTTGTATCAATGTGTCACCCTTCAATGGTTCACTGTCTGACCGAGGGACGGCAAGAGCGCACAAGAGCGCACAAGAGCGCACAAGAGCGGAACCGGAGATCCGTGCGGGCGTGTGATGTGGCGTGGACTTGACAGGCAGTGACCGACAGGGGAAACCCCGGTGCCTACAGCTGCCAGGCCGGGAAGAGAAACTCATGCTGCCGCCGCCAGAGACAGAGAGCTGTCCGTCCGCTGTGGTGCTGACCCGCAGGACACGAGCCTTCACCCGGTGATGCAGAGCTGAGACTCATCCGAGACTCAAAAGACTCAACATACTGAAAGTAGAAATAACATTAGAATAGATAAATAGATCAAATTAATAATAATAATAATAAATATATATATATATATGGATTTGAAGCGAGTCACAGACACTGAAAACAAGGAGCAGAAGTGATGGCTGGACTCCCCCCCGCCCTCGGCGTCTCTCCGGCGGTCTGAGCACAGCAGCGAGCTGCCGCTTCGCCTCGCACCGGAACCTAGAGGAGTCTCCGTGGAGGAGGAGAGTGACAGAGGCTTTCCGTCAGTGAGGTACGCTGGGCGTCTCTTACACAAGGAAAATCAGGGAAAGAAATGTGATAGATTGCTGTTCTACATGCAGCCGAGAAAATGGGCCGTATAGGCTCCGAAGCGCCTGTTGGTAAGACTTGTTTTTATTTGCTCCCATCAAAGCACGCTAGGGAAGCCTGGGTTTTTTTTCGCATTTGTTTTGCTGCAGCCCTTCGCGGGTGCAGAGGCTACGGGAGAATTCGGGTGCTGACACACGGGTTGACAGCGCTGCTGAGTCATATAAGGAGCCCTGCAAAAATAACGAGCTTTAAAGATCACTGCAATGCAAACACTTTCAGTGCATTAGAGGTTAGAAGGTGTGTATGCGTGCACGGGGGTGCGTTTTACTTCGGCGGTGGGAGAGATCCGAGGGGCTGGTAAACTGCAGTCTAAACATCGCGATGCTACGAGAGTTGCAAGAAGCTCTGTGGTTGAGCACGCCAGCCGGAGACGGAGGAGGCAGAGGCGCGCTTGACACCTATCGAGGGATGCTCTGCTGAACGGCTTTCAGCATTTTAATGACGAGGAGACCGATCCGGACACGATGGTCCTGACCGCGCTGACACAGTTTAGTTGCAAGGTAGGACACGTCTATTGCTCGTATCCTCGCCCAGGCGGCCGCGCAAAAATTCTTGCGCTACATAACTTGTTATTTCCAAGAATTTCGGGGTAATAACCTCCTCTGGATATTAAAGTTCAAATAATGTTTAGTTTGCAGTCACAAATGTCCAAATGTGAACGGAAGCTTCTGGGCGCACACATGCGGCCGCTTGTTGCCAAGAAACAACCTTCCTGCTGTCGCCGCATGTACCTGCTCTCACGGTTGTTTACACCTTTGCTGGACGCGGTCACCGTCCGCTGGATCCTCTCGTCCGCCGGCGGCTGGAACTCGCCCTGGGCCCAGTCCTCTATGTGTTTCCCCGACCTCTGACGCGTGTGTCCCTCTAGACACCCCCCCCCCCATCTAATTTATCTGACTTGGGCTCCGCTGTAGCCTCCATAAATCAAACTGCCCCACACTTATTCCATCCATCCGTCTCTCCGACGCAAATAGACGTGGTCGCCTATTTTATTCAGTAAATGTTATATGCGACCTTCCACACTGTGATTTATCCTTCATATCCCTGCACACAGATCCCCCCGCTCCGCCTCTAATTGGTTGTGTAATCTGTCGCTTCAGTCACTTGATGATTATGGCGCCTTGTCCCCCGTCTCCTTGTCTCGCGGTGCGTAAGGACGTGCCCTAGTCTCAAAAAGCCCCCTAAAGCTACCGTGGAGGCACGTTTTCCGCACGTTTATCACCAGTGTCATATACAGTAGGTCAATAGCAGCCACCTGTTTGACTCATATTTAGCCTGTGTGTGTGTGTGTGTGTGTGTGAGAGAGAGAGAGAGAGAGAGAGAGACATCTCGCTGCTGCTTGTCTTGACCTAATTGTGTTGATCTCTCAGAGAGCCCGAAAGACTCGAGAGAGAGAGAGATGCGCGGCAGAGGTCTCTCTATCTGCAGTTTCCACGACAACGGGAACTATACAGAGAGGAGTGTGTGTGTGTGTGTGTGTGTGTGTGTGTGTGTGTGTGTGTCTGTGTGCGTGCGAAAGAGGGAGACCGGCGAGAAAATAAATAATTTAATAAAAATTAAAATGACTGCAATTCCCGTTTGCTTTGAGGCAAGATGAACAGCTCCGTTTCAGGAAGATCACAGTCCGGGGAAGGAGATTAATTAAGATAAAAAGACGTCGAACGAATTAACAAATTAGCCAGAGATGGAGGATGAATGGCCGCAGGCCCTCGCCAGAGAGAGCCGCCACAAGTTGCAGGAGAAGGGGCTAACATTGCAGTCAAAACCATTATGCAACGCCGATCTGTCCCATCAGTTTTTTCCATCACATGTGCTTATGTCCATTTCATTTGATCCATAGCCTGGAGCGATGTCACTTAAACTGCATCTCTGATGTGACTCTGGGTCAGTGCCTTAAAACCAGGGGCTTCAGTCACTTATACCGGATTTGTGCATGGCAGACATGAATGAAGAGTATTCCTGCCGAATGGTGCGCCGTGTTTAACCTCTATTAGCCTGTTGTGTGGCGCAGTAAACCCGCTTGCGCATCCCTTGGTTGATGAGAGGAGGCTGTGGCGATCCGTGCCAAACAATAGCATTTTCTGACAATTAGTCGCTGACGTGTCACCATAAAAAAAAAAATCCCTCCGGGTTTAGAAACACATCGGACCGCACAGCCCGCGACGGGCTCAGGTGACCGTCACCTTCAGTAGCGTCCACCCAATGCTATTAGACACACGTGCGCTTCTCTCGCTCATCTAAATAATTCTTCCATTGACCAAGATGCCCCAGATTCAGCGATACAATTCGTCCCGGGCATCCGATCTCATCACACCCAATCAAATAGCACATATTGAATTCTGCTGGGGGGCAACCTGAGCTCTGCGCGCAGGACTCTGACCCGGGGCTGAGTGATGGGTCTTGATATTGGACTCAGTATTTGAGATGGGTGCCGGCGACTAATCGAGCGAGTTGGTCTTTTCACCGACAGTAACTAGAAACGCTTCCCTGCAGTGGAGGGCCGGAAAGAGGAGCCAGGCCCTGACATTTAGAGGCCCACCTCTTAATCTGGTTTTGCAAATCTGATTTGAAGGGATGCGGGTACGCGCTGCGTGGAACACGTGTGCGTGCGTGGAGGCCCGACGGAGCGTGTGTGTGTGTGTGTGTGTGTGTGTGTGTGTGTGTGTGTGTGTGTGTGTGGCGGACGGGAGCTGTCCAGGGGCTGAACTGTGCTGCTGCGCGCTTTGCGCGGCCCCTGAACCACAGCTGCGGGTTCATAAGCACCTCTGATCCATCATGGCCCACCAGGCCATCAGGTCACGAAGTAGCCGCTGTTAGGAGGGTTAAACTCACACGGTTATATCTGTGAGCCATTAGAGTACCAGGAGGTTGCTTAGTGACACTGGCGGTTCCGCGGTTTGCCTGCATTTGGTGTGTTAATGACGTGTGTCTTAAACACGAGGGCACAGAGCTACACCATGCCACCACAGACATGTCCGTCACTCGCTTTGTTTGTTTTTAGTTTTATAATGCTGCTGTCCCCTCCGACAAAGCAGGATATCGAACACGCTAGGGCCGCTGCTAGAGCCTAGCCTGCATGGCATGGCATGGCATGGCATGGCTTTAAAATGCATGGACGTAGGCCTCCACGCCTGTCCCCATGTTATCTCACTATGGTCTTTACGCAGTAGGCTGCGCTGCAACGAAGGCTGAGCCCAGCACTTAGACTGGTACCATACATAATGAAAAGATGGGAACGGCGAACAGGGCCTGACCCGTGAGAGCCTAAAACGCTATTCAAGTTCTAGTTCTGAAGTAGCCCAAATGAAACCTCGCCACAACTGGATGGTCCGTGTCCGGTTCCTCACATGGCCCTGGCGCCTCAGTGGCTGCCCTGGGGTCCGTGGGTTGGCGGGCCAACGCTCCGCCCGTTACGCACCGTCCCCTTGGCGGTTGACGGTGCGTTGCGCACGGACCGGAGCAGCGCGCAGACTCCGGCCAGGTGTCCTCACCTCTCTCCCACTCTCTCTCGCGTTCAGGTTTCACCTTGGTCTGGTTTCCTAATGTGGGCGAGCCGATGCTGCTCAGCTGACACCTGGAGCATTCTGTCCTCCTTCGGACACTTAGCCTCAGCCCACTTTATCATTAAAACATAGGCTAATTCATACCGCTAAGTGTTTTTCAATGGGCAAGGACGATTCGAATCGAGCAAATGACCATTACATTTAGTGGAGGCCCGCAGGTACCATTTAAGAGAACTGACCCGCTCATTAAAGGTGGACATTTTTGCATTACTTAGTCCAGATGCTGGCGAAAAGCTTTTGCTAGCTTATTCTACATCACTTCATGGAGCCTGAAAACGATTATTTGACAAGTGTCTGGGCCCTTCTGATAAAAAAAGGGGTAATGAGAGTTGGACATTTTGGCACATCATCTACTTTTAAGGTGCATTAAGGGAAATAGCCCCAGAGGGCCAACAAAAAAACCCCAAAAAGACTTATATAACTTTTTTGTTTATTAAAGAATAAATAAAGTTGTTCCTACTCCTGTTGCTGATGTGACCTCTTGATTTACAGTATGGGCTGGTAGAAGGACAGTAGATGAGAAAACAGCCTACTGTATAAATTTAGTTGTAGATCGGCCTGTGTACCAGATTTAATGCTCCTCCGGTAGGTCTATACAAAGCTTATATGAGCCATATGATAAATATACTAATTAATGATCACCTATTGTGGAATATGATATTTAATTGTAAAAATAAACATATTCATTAGTACTATTATTATTATCATTAGTATTAGTAGTAGTGGTAGTACTATCAAATAGTATGGAGAATAATTTGTGTTTTAGTTTCACTCATATAGGTGATAACTGATTATGCCGTGCCCATATGTTTAAATAAGCCAGGACTACTGGAAAGGAAAAGTCAATTCCATTAGGCTAACTGTGAGGAGCCAGGTACTCTATAGACATTTGTATTATTGCCACGTGATTTATAGGATGTTCCATATACATCACTTCACGTGCATCGAGCAAGGCTACAAGCAGCCTAGTGCACTATAACCTAGTTGGGCACCTACCAGATATGCCTAATCAAAGATGACAGTCTGAAATGCAATTCGCTACATGAAGCAGAAAATTATTTTCTCAACCCTTCCTGCTTTAATAATTACCTTATTAATCAAGCCGGCCAAGTCTTTAATGTGTGTTTCAACTTTGAGTTCTTTCTCCATTTTAGTTTTCATTAGTGTTAACCAGTTGGTTTCTAATTATTTGCAAGTCATTCAGCGTAATTAGCATATTAATTTTTAATTTAGGATTTTAAATGGAATCTCAGTAGCACAGAGTGTAATACTTCTCTCCGTGGACAAAATATAACACAAAAGTTCTTCTTAAGAGATGTGGTCAGTGAGACTGACTGTGTCATTAGTCCATGCATGCTTGACTGCATCAACTCAGCTGTGGGATCCTATATTTGTAGTATAGACCTAAATTTTATTTGACTCCAAAAGCCTGCAGACACATTTTTCTTTCTGGCTACATCAGTTAATCATTAAAACCAGTAACTGGTTTTAATGTTGTGGCTGAATGGTGCATAGTCCACAGTATTTTTGTGTAGAAATTCTGGACCTACAGGCAAAATACTGCCTGAGCTTCTTAAATTTAGGCTGTAGACACAAAGTTAGTAGAATGTTTAATGCTAAGATGCTTATTCATCTCAGAGATGATGATGATGAGGATGGTGGTAATGAGGATGATGAATCCACCTCACCCTCTTTTAAACATCAGCACACACCATCTGGGTGTGTTACTGATGAGTCGCAGTGAGTCAGCCAGGTGATGATTAGCAGCACCTAAGTGATCCATTATGAAATGCAGCGCCCCAGTCCTAATGGATGGGTCTGTTATTGAATACTGGTCATTTTGAGAGACAGGTTGGCTGGACTGCTGATTTTATGATTTTTTTTTTTTTTTTTTAAGAGGAAGGGCTCTGTAATGCTTAACGCTTCAAGAACCCACATAAAGACCCTCATTAGCTACAGCTGGTCAGAGTTCGTATTAGGAAATAATTCACATCTCTGTCTTTTGTTGGAGCTACAACTGATGACTGGCACAATAAGTATTTGGTAACTGTGAAGTTATCAGATTTGCTGGGCAAACAACTCAAAAGAGAATAAAATATTAAAATAGATATCCTGATTTTTTTTCTTCATACCTTTCATTACAACAAGTGAGATTAAATATGGCTCTGATGATGCAAATGCCTCATCTCTGACACCTGTGTTAGACACAGTATCTTTGAGCAGCAGCGTCTACAGTAAGGAAAAGCAGGAAAGTACATGCTAAAGTCATTAATTTGGCCATTATGGCCGTCGGGTGGTATTCTGATAGTGCAACATCATCAGTGATTCAAGAGAGCAGGCATACCATGAGGAATTGTTCCATGGCGACCAGTTGCCATAGAAATGTTCCCATTGTGGAAAAGTTGAGAAACAGAGATAGATAGAGGGAGAGAGAGAGAGGGAGAGAGAGGAAGAGAGAGGTATGTACAATCGGGCAGAAACATGGTGTGTCACAGGAGAAGGATGTTCAGGTTATTTTCCACCAGGGGAAAGCAGATATCACGCCAGTCTGTTCCACTGAAACCATTCATGGTTTGCCCTCTCATACAGTTATGTATAATGAATTCCATGTATGCCTGTGTGTTTGTGTGTGTTTGTGTGTGCATGTGCGTGTGCATGTGCTTGTGTGTGTGTGCGTGTGTTTTTGACAGAGAACAGAAAAGGCAGTCCAAGCAAAAGGCAAAATGTGGCTACGCCATTGTGTTTTGCAGTTGACGTTTGATAAATAAGAAAAGGATATTTGACTCAGTCGGCCGGTACAATGGCTCAAGTTAGACTTCGACTGTGATGTAAACGTAATCTGCCCAAAAAGTAGAGTAATGAATACAAATGCGTCTTAGCCACTAAGGAAACCTGTCTCATTGAATCAAGGCTATACAGTAACATAAAGCGTTTGCTGGAGCACTAACAGTTATTTTTCAAGTGATATAACTAGGCCTAAAAAGCCACGTAGGGTTCTTAAATTAGATTTTACAGTTTTACTTATCTACTTGTCCATTTTACTTACAAATCACAATTTTGAATAGAGCCCTAATCCTGCAGCATACATACCATAACCCCTCAAATCCTTGAAGTGTGCTTTCATGTGTGCGCTAGCCAGGGAGACACCAGTCACACCACCCTCTGCCAGCCTGCACCCTGCCTGCTCTCCATTCCTAACAGGCGCATTGTGTTGAAAAATCTGTTGTGTTTTTCTCTGCGCTGTCTCCAGGCTATGCTAGTCCACTGCACTCACTCACGGAGACAACAGTTAACCAATGATTTAAAAGCCAAAGGTGAACCTGAGCAGCATCAAAACAACCTCTCCACTGTCTGTGTTCACCAGACCATGGAGATTTATGGCCTCTTGACATTGTGTGTGTGTGTTTGTGTTTCTGCACAGCTATTCTTATGAGGACCAAATATCTTGACTATGGACACAAGTTTTTCCTGATTAGTGTGATATGTGAGTAAGTTTAGGATGTAAAGCTTTGAATTTAAGAGTTATAGTGTTAGCATTCAGATTGGGTTTAAATTAGGGTCACATTTGGAATTATTTTTGTATCTAAATGTACTAATGTACATGCTGCATGCATTATGTCGGAGTGTGTGATGGAAAAGCTGTGGCACAGATCAAATAGAAGCGCACGGTCTGTTCTGAGTTCTGCTCATACCTTACTCTGTGCTTGCTTTGCTGTTCAGTAGGGCAGTGGGAGATCGGGGCTGAAAGACGGAGCAGAGTTGGCAGCCAGCGGTGCTGTTACCTGAAGCCGTGTGGCACCGTGATGCTCAAACGCAGGCTTTTTAAAAGCTCATAGTGATACATACTTAAATTAGATTATTTTGTCCCTGCAAACTCTGGGAAGCGACAAGTAGTTTTTACAAATTTTGTTCTTATCCAGATAGATATGTCTCTGAAATACCAATCATATCATCGTGGGATATGCCACAGGAAACACTAGTAATAAAATCAAGTTTACAGGCATTACGCAAGATGCAACAGGCATCTTTAATTTTTAATAGCCCTGAAAATGTACTGCACAAAATCTTCCACACCAAACTGAAGGGATTTCTCCGGGCATCCATTTGACAAAAAATGAAATATTCTTACATGGGTGGACAAAATTACCTGCCTGACATCTGATTTTTAATTAAAGACTAAAACAATATATCATTCTAAAAGTCCTGGAGGGTGTACGTCACATCTCCTCCAGATTATCCTCCCTCTGATCTGTGAGCTGCTCTGTGGCACAAGAGGATTATCACGCCGTGCAGCAGCCGTTCGTGCCATCACAAGCTCGGGATCCCCCTTCCCTCTTGCTGGGCCCCTCTGACGGATAATTATGTTGTTGTTTGTATTTTATTTGGTTGATGTTCTGTTGCTATTGAATGGAATTGACACGACAAAGTCAGGGCAATGTTTCTTGGATGAGCTGACTTTGTCACAGTATCTGGTGTTTTGTTACTCGGTGCAATCAAATGTTGAAAGTATTGAGTGGTGACTCATTAATGAAAGAGATAAATCTGGAAAAGGTTTAAATTGAGAATGTCTCAACAGTCCAAATACATATTATGTTTACTAATCGTTCAGTTGTTCTAGGGAGTCAAGTAGCTCAGTGCTGTTTCTCTAAATGGAAGCAGGTGAAACTAGAGTGTCAGAGTCACCACATAACAGGGCACAATCTGTAAACATTGAGTTATACTTGTCTGCCTAAAGCCGTCATCAAATTGCTTAGTCAGCCTTGTGTGTTGACCCATATTGAGTAACAACACAATAGCGTCAGCTCGGCATGTGGCCTTTGCTGTTGACGTGCCTGTTTCCCACGTGAGTACAGGTAGGGCTATAAAAAGAGTTGGCAGACAAAGGAACTTGTCGACACCCAATACTCCCTCCGTGGTTTGACTCTACAGTGCAGACAGATTTGATGGAGGACAGGCCGGGAGGAGGGGGTCCATCTTTAGCCCGCTGCCTGCTTCATTTAACTGCAAGAAAATGACCTATCTAGCTGTCTGGACACAGAGCTTTATCACTTATATTTCACCGAGTCCTCTTACACAAATAATTCAGTATTTGTAGTTACATCAAAAATACCCCAAAAGCCACATCTGGCACTGCTCCAGAGGTCAACTTGGGTATTGGCTGTTTGCAGATAATGTGTAAATATACAGCAAACAAATCTAGAACCAAAGATGTACTTCTCTTTCTCTTTATTTGCTCTTTTCTGCAGCCACAGTTAGAGCAAAATATCTTAAGTTGTAGTTTGACAAGAGTCAGCCCAGTTACCTTAACAAACTATTAGTTTTCTAATTAGCCAGCAGGCTAATTTACCAAACCACTAAACTAGCCACCAGTATCAGTGGCCTGTTGTTTTTGGCTTTTTCAACATTT
The DNA here is from genome assembly GCA_016859345.1 of Istiophorus platypterus. Taxonomy (NCBI): domain Eukaryota; kingdom Metazoa; phylum Chordata; class Actinopteri; order Istiophoriformes; family Istiophoridae; genus Istiophorus; species Istiophorus platypterus. The sequence goes on from CM029116.1 coordinate 23,247,411, forward strand.
GTGCCTACTCTTCTAACATAAAGCGGTATGCAAATGAGATGTTAGTTCATCAGATGTTAGGTCATAATGATTTGTAACATTTTGATATGTGGAATTGCGTGCGCATGCACGCAACTACACATGAGTGGTATTGGCATACAGCTTGTAACTTATTAAAAAACTGATTGACGTGTAAAAAGAAAAACCTTCGATTGAAGTACAATGAAGCATTTGAGGTGCTTTGAAAACAAGTGTTCCTCCACCATCAAAAGAGGTTTTCTGGGGTTTCCAGTGGGATGGATGTTTTCAGACATTGGCTCACATTCATGCTGAGCTGAGCTACCGTACAAAGACTCACACTAATTTTTTTTTCTGTTGCAGGTGAATGTTGATGACACCACTGAAATGTTACCAAAATCCAGAAGAGCTCTTACCATCCAAGAGATTGCTGCATTAGCGCGATCCTCCCTGCATGGTGAGTCTAATTAACATTTAACATATACACAAGTTACTGACTGCACTTAATACGTATAAAAACATTTACATTTTACATATATTTGCACATGCCTGTATATATGCACATACCAAAAATGTGTGATCATTTTAAGATTATGCTGTAGCAACACCCTAAATGTTTGCCTTGCAGGTATTTCCCAAGTAGTGAAGGACCATGTGACAAAGCCTACAGCAATGGCGCAGGGCAGGGTAGCCCATCTCATAGAGTGGAAAGGCTGGTGTAAGCCTATGGATACTCCAGCAGCCCTCGAATCAGACTTTAACTCTTATTCCGACCTCACTGAGGGAGAACAAGAGGCTCGCTTCGCTGCTGGTAAGACTTCTGTTGTCTGTTTGTGGGATTTGTTTAATCACATAAATATTAAGACCCTGCTTTGCTAAAATCCAGGATCGAGCTGAGAGAGTTTTTCAATGTGCAGAGGCCAGTTGACATCAAATATGCTGAAGAGATGACTCACACACTTAGGGCAAGGAAGCTCCTGAAAATGTGCAAATTAATGGAGAAAGATCACAGAAGTGATCCTAATTAAATGGAAAACCATCGTAAAAAAACGTGAACGCATTTTAAAAGGATCAGATGAATATTTATTTACAGTTACAATCAAAATGTTGAAAATACTGGGATAATTAAAACGCTTGGTTCCCAGCTTTAGCTTAAGAGAAGCTAGAGTGGCAGACTGTAAAATCATAATAACAGAGTACTTTTCAACTGGTATAACAAAAAAAAACATTTAGATGCTGGATGCAAGCAGAAATGTTCATTCTTCCTCCATTTAAAGTTGCTTTTAACATGTTCTTCATAGCTTATAAGGATAAGGAAAATGCATAGTTGAACCACAGAAAACATTATTCAGCTGTTCACAGGCTGAGTTTTACTCCTCATGAGTACACCTCCTACCATCTACCTAATTTGAATAATTGGATTTGATCACACTGCAGGCAGAATTGTGACTACAAAATATTTGGTAATAGCACCTGTAAATGCAAGTATAATCAAATAACAGTATCCAGATACAGATCAGGTTAGTATCAGGTATGAATGGGACGTCTGATTCTGCTGCCTTTCAACATGTTTTTGTTGCCCTTAAATCTTTTCCTCCACACATAGACAGGATTTGATCCTTTCAAAGCACAGCTCAACCGCAGCTCATCTGTTGCCTATATCTTTTACTCACTCACTTCATCTTTTCTTCTTCTTTCATTTGCTCCTTCCCCCTTTGATTCATTGCATCCTCTGTCCTAATCACATTGTGCCCTCTTTTAATATTCCTCTGCCTTTTTCTTTATTTCCTCTTTTATTCAGTCTTTTTTGCCCTGTCCCTCCTGCCTGTTCTCCCTCCATTCTCTCGCTCGCTCCCTGCAATGCAGACTCTCAAGGTTAATTTGCACAGTAAGGTTTTGCTCCTGGCTAGTGCCACCATGACTGAGCGATTTTCCTCCGTGCCTCCTCTGTTCTCCTTTCTTTTTTCTGTCCTCTCTTTTATCTTACCATTTACAGGACTCCTCTCTTCTCTAAGATCCATTTCAGTATGCTTTGGCTATGTGCAACTGTAATGATGATTCAAACAAGCCAATTTATTAAAATGGCAAAGTTCAAGTACCCAAAATGATCCTTTTAATTTTAGAAATCAATCATTTCAAATATCATTTAAATATTTTTTTTGCACTATAGATAGTCTTTCTAGAACAGTTTGAACCTGGCCATTCACAGCATACATTGCTTGGTTGTAAATGGCACTAAATCAGGGACTGATCCTTAGCAAGATTCTGATGTACAGCGATCAGCTACAACATCAATACCAGACACTGGGTTAAATGTTGTGGCTCATCTGTGTATTCCATTAGTGTAGAGTACGTTGACTAAGTTGGGTGTGGTTGGGGAGCTATTACTATACATTATAGTTATCCTTGTCTCATCACCTTACATCATCACCGTGCACATCAGGGAACTGCCAGTTGTGCTGACTCCTTTTATTTTTGTCAACTGTCTCCTTGTAGCCCGCTGATGGTGTTACTGTGGTTGACTGGACACACTGCGTGAATGTCAGCGAGCATGTTAGTACATTAAGTGAGCATGCACGAATGTGTGAAGTGATTCTTTGGTGTGTATAAAATCTAGTTGCAGTATAGCCTGCTGGTGTGTGTGTGTGTGTGTGTGAAAGAGAGAGAGAGAGAGAGAGTGTAGGGGGCATGCTGCGAATTGAAATTGCAGGTGGTGTTGTCCTATTGATAGTCTGACTACTGCCAACACACGCATGCATGTGTGCACACACACTTATGCACGTAAGCACACAGACAGACACATACACACACACACACACACACACACACACACACTGTATTCTTTGTAGTTAACGCTGCAGTGTCTCTCCTTACTGCATGAAACTGGCTGCCAGCATTGACAATGCACAGAGGCTTATGTCTATGTGTGTGTGTGTGTGTGTGTGTGTGTGTGTGTGTGTGTGTGTGTGTGTGTGTGTGTTTGTGTATGTGTGTGAGAATTACACAAATTAAATTTAGCACAGTGTCTTGAACTTTGTTGACAACACACATCAAATATATATCAAACTTCAGCCGCTTTTCTTACAGGAAATAAAAAAAAAAAAAAAAAAAAAAGGCTCAAAATGTTCTGTGTAATCTTAAAAAGTTTAACTAACTCCTGCAGAAATGATCTCTCAACTCCACAGTTCATCTCAAAATAGAAAAAAAAAAGAGAAAAAAAAAGAAAAAAAAATGAAAAAAATGTTGATGAATGAGATCTGATGATCCAAATAATGAGCTATGTCAAAAAATGTGATGTAAATAATGTTGTTTAAAAAAAAAAAAAAGTGCAGGACAAAGTGAGCATCAATTTTTTTTTTTTTGTTCTAACCAGTTATTTTATATAGAAGATAAGAATAAATATAATTTATATGTCTTTTAAATTTTTAAAAAAAAAAACTTTTTTTGTTAACTTTTTTTATGTATTGTGCCATTTTCAGTAAATATTTTTAATATATAAATATCAACACAATATTTTTAGGAATGATTATAGGGGTGGATATACAGACGAACAAGAACGTGCATGTCAGTGTTTATATCTGTACGTGTACACCATCTCTATACCCGGGTTTAGGGGTTTCTGTACTATATGTGGGTCAGTGACATAAAAAGCATGTATGCAGGGGAAGACTACCCTTTCTTTCTGAGTTAGAGGAATTACAAAAAAGGGCTTTCGAAGGAGAACTTAAGAGCAACACACGCTGTTGCATTTGGTGGAAGATGTGCAAGTGTTTGTGAGGAGAGTTCAGGGCCCAGCTACAGTGGAAGATGAATGAGAGCATCGATCTCTCCCTGTGGGAGACAACGCAAGAAAACTGAGCAATAACCAGAGACAGAGTCAGAGAGAGGGGGAGACTGAAGAGAGAGAGTCAGAGAGATAGAAATCAAAATGAGAAGTGAGGGACAAGGCTGAAAGATTGCTCAGTGAACGAAAAGGGAACAGTAGGAACGGGCAGAGTGAGGTGAGTCGATAGAGCGTTTTATTGAGAGAGACGACTGGAAGAAAGGCGTGACATGAAGGAGAGTGGATGAATAGGAAGGAATACAAAACAGATGGATTGAGAGGAAGAGGGCAAGCAGAGAGATAAAGAGAAAAAAAGAGTGGGACTATGATTGGTCAGCTTATGATTTTAATTGGAGGTGATTGGTCACTTTGACCTTGTGGCTTATGGGTTTTGGCAAAGGCTGAGTCACCTCAGCGAAACACAGACAGTGATGTCTTCTCTTTGGCCGCTATGTGTGTTTTACATTCATTTGAGTGTGCATTTTGTCACTTGTGAAATATGATGATTAATTAGTATTGTAGTGGAAGTTATCATTAATAACCAGTACGATTCCCACTAATAAAAATCTACTCAAGTTTCTAAGATTGTGACGTTAAAATCCAGGCTTTAGTAATTTAGATGAAAATGCTATAGTTTATAGGATTATACTACAATATATGTGTATTATATATGGGCTTATACCTCCATTGCTAAGAAAACAGGCTTATTTTCAAGTCCATCTTTTTCCCAGTTTTTCCTGTTTCTCCACACACAGATAAGGTGTCACAGAGAGGATGGCAATTTGTGTTCATTCATTTTTCATTTCATCCACCTTTGACCGCTCTCTTCACAGATGATAAGATGCTGTGGATACTGTAGATTTTACAAATTACATGTGATTTTATTCAAGCCTTTTTGGTGTGGGAAAAAAATCAAGATGTGTTTAGTTTTATTGATGGGAGAAACATGGAAAGACAAATGAAAAGGGCATTTCTTTTAAAAATACTATCTGAAAGTAGCAGCGAGGTGAGAATTTTGTGTTAATCTGTTGTTATGATGGAATTATTGCTGTGGAAATGTACATTATGCTGAATTTACCATGTGAGCCATTAAGCTACAGGTTATTACACCCGCTCAATATTTTTGATACCTTTATTAGTGATCTGCTCTTTTTGTTCATGTTCGCTCTAATTTGAATAGTTGCATTTATGGTATAAAAACATTCATTTACAAGTATTTTTAATACAGATAACATCTGTGCTTCTTCCAACTTAGTGTCTCCTCTGCACTGATAGGGATTCAACCCTATAACAACACTATCAAACACTCAGTGACAGCCATCTTAAGTTCTCTAGCCAAATGACTGCTGATGAACATTGACTGTGATTGGACAGCTGTCTCTGACCAGTCTTAATACTACACTGTGCACGTTGTTCCTTACAAAGACCCGCCAATCAAAAAGAGCTACATGACATGGAGACACAATGGTTCACTGTGTTCTTGCCGACCTTGTATTTGCTTGTGTACATGTGCGGCATGATGTGTCTATATGTGCGTCCAAAGGTGTGGCTGAGCAGTTTGCCATCGCGGAGGCTAAGCTGAGAGCCTGGTCTTCTGTGGACGGCGACGAGTCCAACGATGACTCATATGACGAAGACTTTCTGCCTGCCAACGAGCCCACCACACAGAGCACAGGTATACACACACACACACACACACACACACACACAAACACACACACACACACACACACACACACACACACACACACACACACACACACACAAACACACAAACACACACACACACACAAACACACACACACACACACACAGACACAGTGTTCCTCTACATCACAGTAGCTATGGTAATGCTAAATCACATTTATTTCCTTCATATTGTCCCCTTCCCTCTTAAAAACCCATCACTCACCCTCTTCCTCATCCATCTTCCTCTCTGTATCTTTCATTGTAATTAATCACCTCCACATGAAACCTGATCTGAGTCCAAACTACTGTAGAACCTACTACTTCAATGAACTGTCACATTGATTTATGACCTTCCGTCCTGTATTACTTTTCCGGTTGTGGACACATAATGTAGAACTAATTTAGAAATAATCTAGAACTTGATAATAGACAAAACAATTTTGTTTTTCTCCAAATCATAGATGATAATGCAGTTCTCTCTCACTTCATATTTTATTTCTGCAGCTTGTTTCTTAGCTCTATTGTAATTGAATTGTTTAATTTGTTACTAATAGAACTATATTTTTTCACTTTTCTAATCACTGTATGTCACAAAAAATATTTCATATTACTTTATTTTATTTTTACTTTAGCTACAGTGTCATATTGTATATTAATTCCATTTTAAATTTTTATTATTTGCTTTCCTCACCATTTTTTCACATCTGCTATTCTTCATACCCTATTAATTAATTAATGATGACTATTTCATACATATCACTAATATTTTTACTTAGCTCATTCAGCTGCAGACTCTATTAATGACTACAGTTTATGCAATGTATCTTAACAGAATTTTTTTTGGCAACTGAAATTTTGTCATGGTATTTGTTCGCCCTTAAATAGTCCTTAGCTATTAAATAACAGTATTTTATTTTTCACTAATTTCTTATGCCATTGGAAACTTTTTTTTTTTTATAAAATCCAGCTTTATCTGGTAAACATTAATGGGTTTGGCCTCCCTTTGTAACAACAGAGCAAAATTATTCTTCGTAACTTTACCCTGTGGCAGAGTCCCTCACTGGGTTAACCAATGGGTAACAAAGAATATGTGTAACAGGTAGAAAATGTGTACATTAATTCATGGGTATGAAGTAAATATTGCACAGAAAACACAAAGGAAAACATAGGCACATATTAAACAAAACATCTAAACCAGTGTAATCAAACCTAATTAGCTGCCAGTTGTTTTTATTGTGATTGCCTACAGCACAACCTTTGACCCCTCATTCATCACCATTCTAGAATTGAAAATGCAACTGGGTGATAACGATGGGAAGTCACTCTGGATAAGTGAACAGACCATTACTACAAAATTGGTTATATTTGTGTCACTTTTTATTGCATCAACAACAAATGGGAGCTGACTGAGCAAGTGTTTTGTACATCTGAATCAGACAGTACATAGTAATAATATGCTTTATTTATATAGCACCTTTATTATAGGATATGCAATTCAAAGTGATTACATCATGCAAAACAGCAGATAACCTCAGACCATCCATCATGCAAGCCCTTTTTTAAATGCAATCTAGATGAGTTTAAAAGTGAGTGATTTTGTAGCTTATGTGTGTAATTGATGTAGGTATGAGTCAGGTTGCAGGACTTATATTAACTGGTCAGGTTGGGTCCAGATTTGATATAGACGCAATCGCAGGGAACAGGGTTGATCAGGTACTGAGCTTTGTGGATAGTAGGTGGATGCGGGTTTGCAAAACTTGATCAGTGCACAACTCTCTTTTAAACAAGATATATCATGAGTACCTTTGAGACCTAAAAACATGTTGAATGGTATTCCTTCCTCATAAATTAGCTGCATTGTTTATATCAAAAAATGTAGGCTTCTTTTTCCCTGTGGTGCTGGTACAGTTTTGGCTGTACTGCTGCCAGCTATCAGTCAGTAGAAGAGCATGAAACTGTTGGCAGTGGCATATGTTAGTCACGAGCGAGATGCAAACAAAACTCACTCATCAAAACATCACTCTATTGCACTTTAGAGTGATGTTTTGATGATCTAGTGGTAAAAATCTCCACAGGGGACCTTTGAATAAAAGTGTCAACAAAGAATAGGAAGAGTAGTAAGTTTTTAGATACCAGCTATTCTGAATGCACAGTAAGATTTACCATTATCCTGCTAATACCTGAACCCACTCACACTCATTGTCCCTACAGAAAACATCACTGTTTCTTGTCACAATTTCTTCTCTTCTGTTTTTTTTCTTCCTTCAGGAATTAACACTCACAGTCTGTATCATTCTCTCTAGATGTGCCATCATATCCTCCCTTCCTTAGAGACCTAATCCACAGCCAGCTTTGTCAACATCTTGGCCTGCGAGGGCCCTGTTGTGAGGGTGGAGGCAGAGGTGGAGAGGGAGGTGCCAGCGAAGAGCCGTCCCCGACAGCTGGCTCCCCGGATACCCTGTGCTCCAGCCTCTGCAGCCTGGACGAGCACCACCCGCTGTTGCGTGACCTGGGAGGCCCCCGCGGCACCCATTCCCACAGCACTGCCGCCGAGCTTGCCGCAAAGATCCTATCGGCACTGCAGGGAGGGGAGGAGCTGCTGGCCCGACTTCAAAGGGCGGGGCAGAGCGGGCCCGGTGGGGGGGACTGTGTCTTCCACAGCCTGGGAGGGGGGGGTCGGGGCATCAGGCCCTGTGGGGGTCAGGACTCTCCTTGTTATTCCATGTCTTACTCTGAGACGTACCTCTCGCCAGGCGAGGACGACGACACTCCCTGCAAGGACTATGAGAGCACCATGTGCCAGGTAGAGGCAGAGGGAAATGGGATAGAGTACCCGCCTGACTACGACCCACGCAGGAGGGTCTCTGATGTGGCCTCCTCTGGAGTGGTGTCACTGGATGAGGAGGAGGAAGAGGAGGAGGAAGAGGAGGAGGAGGAGGAGGAGGAGGAGGAGGAGGAGAAAGCAGGAGAGCCAAACAACCAATGACTCCTCTCCTCTCATCTCAGTGTTTCATCCTTCCACGCTCCTTGGAGGGTTTTTTTTTTTTTCATCAACTGGGCCCTCTCCTTTATGGCGTCTGAAAAGTCTGAACCTCTGCGCATGTGTTTTTTTTTCTCCTCTGACTAAAATGTAAATCGTCCGTCTTTGCCTTACTTGCAGCATTTCAACTCCTCCACACCTCGTAAATGCTTTGTCCCTCTTCGATGTATCAAGTCTATTTTCTTTAAAGGCGTCCAAACAATCTTTTATATCAGCGTGAGAACAGTATTGGACTTGGGACAGTAGTCCAACGACTTCCTCTTGGGTATGATGCTCTCAGTTTTCGGCTCTGTCACTACCTGTGAAAGTGACTCCAAAAACGGACGCTGCCGCCAGGCAGACAGAATGACTGAGTCCCAAACTCTGACTTATATTTGCATGTGTTTTGCAAGTGCTGAAATTGATGGGCTGACCCGGTCTTGAGCACGGTTTGTAACCTCAGCTGTTCTATGTAACCCCCACCCATCTCCCAGGCATTTCCCATGGGAGGGTAGGTTGACACTGCATCCTGGGACCTGCCCTTACCCCCCCCCCCTTTGCAAGAGACAAAATAGCATCATTTTGGGCATGGCTTGCTGAGTATGCCAAACTATTTAACCCTGTCACTACTAATTATGAGCAAATGCTGGAATGTCTTCAAAGTGACAGGACATAGTATGTATTTTAAAATAACAAAGTTTAAAAAAAGATTTGTCACAAATGATACGATAGAAATGATATGCTTTTATTGTACTAGTTTTCTATCACTCAAACATGTTGTTGTTCACATTATTCCAAACATCATTATGATGGACATCTGCCATGATGATCAACTATAGCTACTGTAAACTTTTGGGGTTCTGTGGATTCCTGCATGGAAGACAGCAGAACTTAGGTTGTCTTAAAAAAAAAAATACACAGCAGCAGCAGCAGCAACAACAACAAACACAAACAGAATGTTCCTGAAGTGACCCTTCCAGGCTAGGTGTCTGACAGGAAGTAGTGCAGGTTTAACAGACAGAAAACATTTTTTCCTGGGAAGAGATGAGTTGCATTGAGATTTTCTATATTTTTGTATGCGTTGTCTTGCTTTGATCTCTTTGCCTATGCGGCGTGACAGTGTATGTGGTTTTTTGCACGAAGCTAATGTGGCTGTAGATTTCTCCTTTTCTTTGTTATCACTGTGTGATATAGTCTACTGGGAAAAAAATAACAAAACAAATGTGAACAAAAAGTTTTTATTTTATTTTTTATTTCAAAAGAGGATACTGTGATACGGTTTGTTATTGCCATTTGTCATGATCCTCATGGGGAGCTCTTGTTTTTCTTTTGTAAAAATTTCAAAATGCTCTTCTTTCTTTCCTCTCATACTAACTCCTGAAAAGCTTTGCCTTTTATTCTATACTTTCCCTTCTTTTCTATGATGTTTTCAAAAGGGCATGTTTATGTGACACATGCAGAAACTTCCATCTTCATGGTGATGTAAGGAGCCCTGTTGAGGCTCTCCCAGAGGGACTGTCATTCATACAACTCAGGAAATCCCATTGGACCAGAGCATCAGTTCATCCTGCCTGCACGCATAGCACCACCTGATCCACCGTTTGTGTGTATTTGTGTCTGTTTGTGAGAGAGAAAGCCTGGTGTGCGTAGTTATTTTCTAACAATAATTAAAGCACAGATTCAGTCCCTGCATCCTACTTTTATGTTGTCCAACTGTTTAGAAAAGCCTCAACGTGTTTGTATTTGCAACGTTTTTTGCAAGTGTTAGCTCGTTTGTGATTGCGTGTGTGTGTGTGTGTGTGTGGCTGTATTGTAAGATGTCAGCAAGCTCCTCAAGCTTGCACCGTAAATCCATTCCAAAACCCCTCCAACGCAGCAATTCCCTTTAAAACAGTGGCTGGTGTAGCTGAGCTCTAGTTGGAGGTTGAACTTTTACTGGTACTGGGGATGACAAAAAAACATACTGTACATAAAATGATAAAGAATTTTGAGAAAAATAATGTATGACATTGCTAAATCGGAAAATGAGGAGTCCCAGTCAGGAGAACTGAAAAGACAACTCAGGGGGAACCACTGAAGCTGTGCCTTTCATTAGTCACCTTTGACCTCCTAAGTTATACCATCATTATCATCACATCCTCCATCTAGGATCCTTCTCCTGTTTTAAATGAGCAAGAGGAGACTAAAACGCTACTATCATCAGTTGGGCAGAGCCACTAAATATCCTGTCGTGTCTACTGTGTTTATCATGCTGCTGTAGCTGGAGGTTACAGCGGACCGATTTGCGTCATTGTCCTACTGGTTGACATTAGAAGCTGGGCGATGCTGGCGAGGCGGGGTTGTGCTTTTGTCCCGACGCGATGACACGAGTGTAGCATTGTTCGTTCCCCCCTCTATTTATCAGCCCACTCTGTCCAGCACTGCACATTTTCTGTGCCCATCTCTGCATGTCCCCATCCTCTGCTCGGGAAGTGTGTGTGAGATAGTGTGTGTGTGTGTGTGTGTGTGTGTTTGAAAGAGAGAGAGAGAGAGAAGACGGGCACCTTGGTGTGAAGCATTTTTCATTTACCCAGTTGTCTTGTTCTCTCTCACACATCCGAAAGTGTTTCTTTTTTATTATCATATGTCTGAGGACCATATCCATTCATTCAGTTTACCTTAACCCAATCCTGAACTAACGCCGATCTTTCCCTAGAAGTGGCTCTATTGTGGATCTGTCTACGATTGTGAGAATATTTTGTCCTCGTAAGAATAGAAACAGAAGATTTCCCGCTGACACATGCTCAGACAGCCTGATGAATGTCTCCCCTTTCCATCCTTCTGTCTCTGTCCTGTCATTTCCTGCGTCCTCGCCCTCCTCTCCTCTCCTCCCACCCCTCTTTGTCTCTGTCCTTTCCTCTTTGCTTCACCCCCCCTTTCCCTCCATCTACCCACATAGGGGGCTCATTACGTAACTAAGAGGACATCTGAGGGCTACCTTTGCTGACAGGCAATTAGCCCGTGATTATAAAACCGCCTGATGAACAGGAGATGCATATCACTCTCCTGCCTGTCTTTTCCCCTTCACTCCATCTGCACCCTCCCTTCCTCTTCTCAACCCCCTCGTCACTGCCACAAGCTTTTTTTCTGACATCTTTTGAGGTTAGCTGTCCCAGAAAACTCCTCTCAGTCGGTGGAAAGCCATGGGTGATGAAGGGTAGTCTTTCTCGCTTGCCTGTCTGTATTGAGGTGATTAATAATATTTCATACCCCAATAACAGAAGAACACCCTACTATCCTTGAATCAGACAGAAGTCTTTAGAGTGAACCATGTTCCTTTTTTGTGTGAATGTCTGTGTGTCTCTGGGCAGTGTGTTTTAGTTTGTTGCTTCAGGCAATCGCTGACATTGGATACTTATCAAAGAGAAGTGCTCCAGATTCTGTGTGTGTGTGTGTGTGTGGGTGCGTGTGTACGCGTGTGTGTGTGATAGTGGCGGAAGAACCCAGCACTATAAAAAGACATCAAAACATCTGTCACGCAGTGTCAAGGCAGGAGGGCGCATGAATATTCAGTTGGTGGTTTCATGGTGCCCCTGTCCCCCTATAGCCTATTTTCCATTTTAGAACAAAGCTGAACAGGCCCAGGGACCATTCCCGTCACACCACCAACCCCAGCGGTGAATATGGGACAAAACCTGCAAACGCAACGAAAACTGAGTGTGTAAAAATGGCTGTAGGGACTGAATATAGAAAGCATAATCTTCACAGAGAGAGATGGTCTGTGTTTAACCCACATTAGCCTCCTCTGTTGTAATTAAAATGTCCCACAATCCTCGGAGGGTTTGGGTGCACACAGTGACACCGGGAACACACACACACACACACACACACACACACACACACGCACACACTCACACACACATACACACAGAAAATTCAAAGAGGCTTACAGTACAGAAGGCATGTGAGAGTTCAGAGAGTAAAGCCATACAGCTCACCCAGCAGAGAAAAAGACACTATGAACTAACAGGGTATGAGAAATTCAGATGACCCAAAATGAATGTACTGTCTCATCCACATCGCAAGTAGGTTGTGTATCATTAGCATTGGTAAAAACACATTCAACCTTCTCGCCCCTGTGAAATCTCAATCCTGATTTTTTTCCCTCTTTTCCTCTTTTCCTCTTTTTTCGTTTTTAATACTTTTCTTCCTCTTTTGGCTGAATGTAATTATTTTAGTCTTGCCACCTTGGATTTGAAAAATGAATCTTTGTTTGCTGCATCTGATCTAAATTTGATTTAATAAATTATTGATAAAAATTAATAAAATATTATTGTTCTTTGCAAAAAAATACAAAGCTGGTGTGATGTGGGTATTTTTTATGTTTTATGAACCAGAGCTAAAGACCGACTGGAGCAGAAGTGCAGAAATCTCCATTACTCTCACTGGATTTCATACAGTGTTCTATGGCTCTTCTTAGATTAGATAATGAACTATTACGTTCACCTCTTTTGATACCATTTACTGCTGGACATTCAGTGTGGTATACACACCGTAAAGCATGCTGCAATTAGCCCTTTGACACAACGACATCATCATTATTAAGTTATTACTAGGGCAGAGGACAGCAGTCAGTCGAGCTGCTCTTAGTGATACTACAGCAGTAAGTGTTTCATTTTTCCATGACATCATGGGTCCCAGGGGAGCTCACTAATCCCATTGGTGGTCCTGTGAGGGAGAGGGGAGGACCTGATGGATTTCAAACTAGGGCATGTGTGTGTGATCATAAGGGTTTTTACACGTTTGGACCTCTGTCACACACAAGTCTGGTATGTCAGTGTTGTAAATAACATGCTCCATGACGAGATTTTTAAAAATTTGAAAATGGCAGGGGGTCAACAAGTCCAACTTGAGAAAAAATCTATTGTGTGTCGCTTTACTTGAGCAAGTGCATGGATGTGAAAGAACAGCAGGGGGTTTACACCAAAACAAATCTTACACCATAAGAATTTTATGTTAGGTGTCAGATTTCATGACACTGTAACACAATATCATTTCAGATTCTGTCACTTTGTTTTCAGGCAAACAACCTTACCAAATGACTCATGGACTTTTCATTGTATCTGCCACCTCGGATGGGGTATGGATGAGCTTAGGCAGTATATGTGTTATCAGGATGTGGCTGTGAAATGAAGGTCTTGCCGGTATTGCAGCCTGAAAGATTGCCTCCTTTTTCCATGTGTCTAGCTGGACACATGGAAAAAGGAGGCAATCTTTACAATCGTAGGGTTAAGTTTTGTCATGATCTGCACTTGACTTTGCAGACAGACGAAATGTCCAGCCAGGCCACCCTGATAATGGGTCTTGTACAGACCACTGAACGCACTGATCCCACTAAAAGGTAAGACAGGTACACAAGTTGTCTACAGATTCTGGATCCTCTGTGAACCGCCCATCATCAGAGAATCAAACTTTTCTTGTTAAAAGTGCCATATCTCCACTCTATTTTATAATCCTCTTACAAGAAGAGGGATCTCCGTCACTTTCATTAACAGTACCCTCTCACTCTCATTTAGTCTTACTTTCATTTTCTCCCCAACTTCAGGATGTCTTTTCTACTAATAATTTCTGGTCACATAAGAAACCTGGCAGACAGAGCACCAGTCTCCCTCTGAGACGAGAGAGAAAAAAGACTGGTTTAGGTACCACATTTATGATAATGTCATGTAATGTATCCGTTGCATTCCTAAATGACAGAAGGTGTCTGACCTACACAAAAAGATATCATTCAGATATGATAGGAAATCAGCACAGCTTCTAGTCTCAGATTTCCTTAAACAATTTTAGCACATTATGTAATGTCACAAAAAAAAGCTCGTCAGGTCTCAGGCACAAAATCCTGTGTATAATGAGTTCATGTCAAATAACGTCAGTCTACAAAGGTGAAAAAAAAAGTTCTGATGATTTTATCCTCCTCTACGTCCTTGTGCATATGTTGTACTGCAGTTACATAGTTTATCTATGTGTAAGTACCTGTTTTTACAGCAGAAAAATAGGGTCAATTCTGGTAACAAGACCAAGGAAAAAATCACACACACACACACAAATCTCATCTTGTCTTGGCTGTGGAGACAGGGTAGAACCACATATGATTTCCCAAGTTCAGGCAACCATGAAAAGATCAGATCTCTACCACAGAATGAAAAATCTGATTTTGAGGCTTGGGACTGAATGTCTGCTGCACAGGCTTTGAACTGAAAATAACCAGCAGTATTTGGGTCAAGACTTATATAAATCCTCATATCTGGCTTTATTTTCCGAACTTTAAGATATCTATGACTGCTTGAATCCAAAATATCAATACAAGACAAACAGTTATGCTGGTTCTATATATTGCAATTTCATATCAATGAATCGTTCCTGCGAGCAGCTCAGAAAGGCTTTATTTAAATCTTTAAATGTTAGCTTTCAGCTAAATGCTAATGTTAACGTACTAACCAGCTCAAGACAAAGCTAATGTATTGGGTAGGTAAAATTCCACATTCACTCATATAGTACAAAACAGTGAAGTTATTCACAGTGTCCAAGTTGTAATTCTGAGTTGATGGGGAAGTCATTGGGTTTGGAGGTACATGGCAAACCAAAGAATTTGACAAATTAAAATTTTGACCTAATGGTGGCTGGGAACATGAATGTTTTCAAACAATTCCATGGTAGTCCAACCAATAGTCGTTTGGGCTACAGTATGTAAATCTGGACTAGATTGACTGACAGACTGATATCCCCGAATTTTATGTCAAAAATTGAATTTGGAAAGGAACTGAAATTACTCATAAATCAGAAAAACTTTCTTGAAATAGCTACATTTCCAGAATTTCTGCCGATTGCAGGACCCCAACACAGCATCAAAAAAGTAGGAAGTAAGACAGAGCAGCTGCTTGTCCTGACCGAGGTGTTCACAGAATATTTTGGAGGATCATGGTTGATATGACAATGATTACTTGAAGCTCAGAAATGCTAAATGTAGCTTCTTTAATTCTCCAACTCTTCTCAACTCTGCTCCACACCTCGTCTGCTTTTGCCACATCAACATCATGTCGTGTTTCCCTCACTTCTGAATTCAGTGATGCACCTACTAAAGATGGACCATCTGTTAGGTCAGGAGAGGCTCTGGAGACGACAATGTGTTGCCCAGAGAATCAGCCACTCCCAGGAGAGTTAGTGGACTTCTGACAGGGGAGCTGAATGTATGAACTCCACCACTGCTGACTTTGAGAGTTGAAAGAGACAGCTGGGTCTCTACACTTTAAAATTTCAAATATTTCCTATTGTCCTAAAGTTTTTCATGTCATACCATGTATAGAGAAGATCTTTTTTTTAAAAAAAACTACGTCTTTAAAAGCCCTTTTTTGAAAAGAAATATGTTGTAGGAGATTTATGAATTCATAATATTTTACACAAGGATAGATACAAGTGTTTCACAAACTGGAACTGTAATTTAAACGTATGCCACTTGTATTAACTGGATTGTTTCAGCTTTATAGCTCACACATGAGGTGTCCCTGCTATGACTGAGGCTACATTATTCTGAAGGGCGAAATGATGTACCGCTGAATGTCATTTTTCAGATCCTTGAATGAAAAACACACACACACACCATAAAAGTATTAATATGACAGTCTTGAATGTCATCGTTGACAGCGCTTGGAGGACAACTGTGTTGTCAATAGGCAAATGTCACTACAATTAAAGCTTTCAAAGCAGGAATGTAAAGGTCAGCCGGGCTGTGTTTACTTTTTTTCCCAGAGTAAAACCATATTTCATTTTTTGTGATTTTGGCCTTGAATCTGTTCTCTCAGGAAGCACTCTACATTTCAGATTTGAAATAAGAGTGTATGTGTTATTCCATTAGCAGGCAAACAGTGCTTAAAAGGCCCGTTTTCTCTTGCATTATTGATAAAGTGTTCACATTGTGTGCAGGGCCAGTCTAACGGACGATCTGACCACTACATCACTTTGCTATATCTGACCACATGCCAGAAGCATCTTCTAGAGCCCTCTTCAGCCTTATCTCTAGTGTGTGTGTGTGTGTGTGTGTGTGTGTGTGTGTGTGTGTGTGTGTGTGTGTGTGTGTATGTGTGAATAAGAAGGGGGTCTTCACTCCTTATCAGTTTGTCCGTTATATTCTTGGCTCCAGTGGTTAGACAAACCTCCATTTATGGCCAAAGGAAGAACACAATATAGAGCCCATGCTGTGCTCTACTGACCCACAATGCATCAGGACTTTATAAAAACCCAGAGCAAAAAACCCCTGGACAGTGAGTGAGAAGATAGTAGCTTTTAATAACACACTTCTTACAGTCTGTTTTGTCTGTATTTATTCTTAGGAGGCTCAACAGAAATCATATGTAAGAATAGATCTTGTTTTCTGAGTTTTCTGAGGCTATTTTCAAACTGTGTGTGTAACTATTTAAGGATACTACACATCCTCTGCTATGGCATCTCTGGCATCATCCAGCCGCAGATCTTCCTCATCCTACCGCTCTTCAGCACGTTACAGCACCTCCAGCTCCTATCGGTCCGAGGGCTCACTGGGCGGATCGTCTGATTGTCTGGACCCCCTGTTTGAGCCTTTTCTTGACTCTGCTGATCATTCCAGCCTGTTTGGAGAGGAGGGCCCTGGGGGACCCAGCTGCTTGGCCCCCTTCGGCAGGCAGAGCAGATCCTCCTATGGACACACTGGTATGGGAACTAAACTCTGATTTTCATTACTTACTTTTGCTATTCTTGTCAAGTTTTTGGTTCTTGTAGAGCAAAAAGTTTTCAATGGTGATTTTCAATGATTTGAGACAGATGTGGACAAAAGAAGGTGTTTCTTGTCTAGCCCCCGTTCGTTTGCCAGCTGAAATGACAGCTACTGCCAGATTTGATCAGCCATATATCTACCTAATAATTATATATAAGCTAATGTTAGAGAACCTCTGGGCCACTTTTTAATGTTTCCAGCTGACTTATATTAAAATGAGATTCTTGTTGTAAAAGCATTGTTCTTGAAAGGATATGGAATGCAGTCGCTGTCCAGGGATGGGGTTTAGCAAACAGTCAATTACCAAGGATAAATGGCTTTTCATTGAATCATAAAGGGTCTTAGAACAATGAAGACTGAAAAATGTAATTTATTTTTTGTTATTGTATTGTGGAAAAATGCTCCATAAGAATGGTCAACTGAGCTTCATCATGCAAACAGTTTCGTGGCAGGTGAGAACCTGGTGCCTTGTTTTTGGGTACCTTGGCAGCAAGTACAGCGTAAAAAATTTTTCATTCATTTTGTCCACCAGCAGGAAAGAACCATTAGTATCTCACATTACAGTGCTGGGTTGATTGAAAGAAAAATGCCGCAGAGAAGGAAAAGTCCCGGAGCTCAGAGAGAAAACTGAGCTAGAGCCATAAGAGCCGTGTGTGATGTGAGAAAAAGAATCTGCATGACACCAGGCACCGTCTATTGGGCTAACAAAACAAAAAGAGCAAGATAAAAAAAGAAAGGAAGTGGTGGAGTGCTGTTACAAAAGAACTTCTATAGACTTAATATTAAGTTATAAAACAGATCTGCTGCAGGACAAAGCAGTAACCGCAATAAAAAAAAAGGTTTATTACCAGTGTGACGCTACAGGCATATTAAAGCATAATCAATAGGCAGGCTGAGAGTTTGATTTCACTGAGCAATTTAGATTATTTAAGTACATTAGCACTCGAGAAACAAAACGACATGGGAATTGATGAGGGCTCTCTAAATTTTAGAAAATGTCAAACCACATAAAAGAGAAAACCCACCAGTGTTTGATGCTCTGAGTCTCTCCTTTAGGGAACAATATACATTTTTCATACTGGCAGTAAAACACATTTACAGCCCAAACAGAAGCTTCAGTCTCTTGTGTTTTTTAATGACCTTTCTGTACTAGTCAGAACATAAAACTGAGCTCAGGTTGAATTTATTGAGCTTCCAACTGTTCAATATGAGATACTAAATAAGTCATTAGGTAATTTGTCATTTACATCAATTAACTATGTAAAATAAACCAATAATTTTGTGTAGAGAAATTATGTAAAAATTCATTTTTATAAAATGTTATTTTAACAATCTTACTTTTCCAATAACAGTGTCTTAGTATACATCATATAATTTCATTCCACATTTTATTTCATAGTACCATTTTATATATTATTTTTATTGAAAACTGGAAAAACTTCAACATACACACACACACACTTACAAAAACAAACACGTACACAAGGAGGGATACAAGTACATAGAGAAGCTCTTCACCACGTGTCAAGGACTCAAAACCTCATAGCAGCGCATATCATCCATGTGTGATTGTTGATCGCAGCTGATCAGGAAGAGAAGGGTATTAGAACAAACAATCAAAAAAAGAGACCTAATCAATATTCAAAAATAAATGCCCATAAATAGAGATGTTTGAATGTTTGGAGGGAGACTTTTGAGCCTCCAACAACAGCCAGTTCTGTTTCTGTTGTCAGACAACGGAACAAGTGTGAAACAGTGAGTTTAAAAAGGTCCATTGAGACGACAAGTTAACCAGCAGTCACTTCCAAGCTGCTGCTGCTCTGCTGCTAAAATCCTGATATTATAACATGGCGTCATTTGACGAATGCACCAGACACATAATTTAAAGACAATGGCTTATCTGTGATTCCAGCTACATTTACTTGGAAAACGATCAAACAGAGAGAAGGATGACAGCTCATGTCAGCTGCTGTGTGGTCAGTTAAATGAGACGCCTGGACTCACACTCGAGGGGCAATATTGGCGACTCTATTCTATGGAAAGTAGCTGAGGTTTTTCCAAAAAGTCACCGATTTGTTGCTACATGCTTTTGTAAGGAAAAGTTGCCAAAGGGGCATAAAAAAATCTATAAATCTAGTGACAAAGGCTCTGAGATAGACACTCTGCCTATAAACACCCCCTGATAGAAACCGTTTGCACATATTCATATTTGAAAGAATCAACATAATGCAAAATGAATTCTGAGTCACCTAACTAAAGGCTGCCGGTGTATGCAGAAGAAACAGAGAACTTTCTCCTCCTTTATTTTTCAAGACTGCTAATACTACCTAACTAGCTGTCTTAGAAGGCAGGCTTATCGTGAGTTTAGCATGAAAGAGAAAAGCCAGAGTAAGTAACGACAGCTAGCTGCATCGTCCTGAGTTAACCAGCTGGTTACCCTGTTGTTGACTGTAGAATGTTCCTCTGAGAACGACACAATTCTACACATCAAACTAGCTCTTGTTGACCAGAGTGATCGATGCTTGCTCTTTTCGACAATAGCTGGTTTGCCAACAGTTAATGAAGCTGCTGAGGGGCTGCAGTCATGTGATTGGCAGATGTGAAATTGGTGAACCCAGCTGTACTGGGTGACATTCTGAAATAAGTCTCATCAAAAGAAATAAAAAAATATCTATAATGACATAAAAAAATTAACCCCAATAAAACTAACACGAAGATAAGAATGATGAAATGGGATTTTATGATAACAAGTTTAGCTTTAACCATTTCATAAGTTGTCTCACATTTTTTTTTGTTTTTGTTTCTTTTTTTTACACCATTTATTCAAATAACTTTTGTACTCTATAGAAATGTAAGAATGAAAAGCATAAAAGAAATCTGGATTAAAAAATCTCAATACAGTGTAATCGATTACAATTTTTTTTTAAATGATGTATAATGAAATATAAATATATATCCCAAACTTACACATCTTTTGATTCAAACATTTCTATTGAGAAATACTTCTCAGCATTCCCGTTAATATTCCCATAACATTCCATTAGTAGCATTTTATTTATATTGCTTTCTGTATGAGTTGAAATGTTCAACCAACCACCTAATCACTGCTCCAGATGTCCTCTCACACTCATGCATGTGCTGTGATGTGTTTTTGCTCTGCAGCTCCTGTGGGGGACGCTGTGACAGGCCGTCAGAGCAGTGCAGGCAGCGGCGTGCATTGTCTGGGAGACAGCTACTACGTCACCGCTAATGTCGGCCAGTTCGAGCCTCATGACATAGTGGTGATGGCATACAAACACAATGTGGTCATTCATGCCCAGAAGGTGTGTAAACATAAATTAGCCAAGCTATTTTTTGTACTAATGCAAGTGTTAGGGAACTAGCAAAGCATATGTGCACATGATTCAAGTGTGTTTTCATGCACACATACAAAGTCACACCACCATTATCAAATTCATGTATGACTAATGGAATGGATCATAGGTTAGGATGAACTTTCCTATGTCTGTTATGTGACCGGCACAGTTCTGAGACCAGTCATTTGCATTTTGAAGTTTGGTCTGATCTGTAGCATTAACAGCACAAAAAATCTTTAAATGTGAACAATTTTATTTCAGGTAAATGCACATATCAAATGTGGATTTGTTTCCTTTTTTTGTCAAAGTGGAAAACCTCAGAATAAAATTTAAATGAGAGTGAATCATCATCATCATCATCCAGATATGCTGACACCTTTACTACAACACGAAGACATTATCAATTATACTATTTCCAAATTAATGGCTGTCCGATAGTTGGTCCACCACTTTGGTCTAGGCTAAAATAATTCAACAACTTTTTGATGGATCACCTTAAAAAAGACAATATTCATGGTGCTGAGATGATACATCCAAATGACTTTTCTGATCCCATGACTTTACTTCTAGCACCACCAAGAGGTTAACACTAATAATTTTAATTTCAGTTTTTCAGTTTTAATTTATCCAGTACTTTGGTTTATGACCCAGTACCTTCAAAACTAATGATACTCCCAACAGCCTTAGCTGTACATTATGTTAATTGACACTTAGAAAATGTTAATATGCTAATATACTAAACTAGATGGTCTAGATGGTACTGTACTTAAGTCCTCAGAGAGAACTAGTAAATTTTCATTTCCTTCTTCCTTAACTCCCCTTCCCCTGTTTTTTTAATTTATCTCCACCAGCTGAGCAGTGTTGACCTTCTTGCCCCCTCTCTCTCTCTCTCTTTCACCAGTTCTCACCTTCTTTCCTCACCATTGCGCCTTTCTTGGCCATGTTGCTCTTCTCACTTTTTCCTTTTGTCCTCCTCACTCGATGACCTTTCCTTTCATCGTCTTATCTTACTCCTGTTTACCCCTTCCACAGCTTTTCTTACTTTCAATCTGTATCTCTCAGGTATTGGATGATGGAAACGTCAGCGACACATTCACCCATAAGTCCCTGTTCCCGGAGGATATGGACCCCCTGTCGGTCAGTGGTACCCTTAACCCCGATGGCACCCTGGTGGTGAGCGTCCGCAGGACCCCTACGCTCAGTGGGCAGGAGCCCCTGGCTGTTCCAACCTACCACTGTGAAGCTCAGCTTTGACCTGTGGCCTCATTATGCTTCTCATGGTAGCTCAGCTATCGTTGTTTTAATATTGTTACTTTATTATATAGTTGTCACTGTAGAACATTCACCTATCAAGTTGATATATCACAACAATTGCAGGCCACATTTCCATGACATTTAATGATTATATTAATGGTTTATTTTTTATATCCATGATCATTACCCTCAACCTTTTATCTAGTACAAATTTGTATTGTTCCTTTTATCAACATTTGGACAACATGATTTTGTAAATTCTGGTTTTGTGGTAATACGACAGGGAAAATAAAGATATTTTTATTTGAAAAAAATCTGTAAGAAGGGAAGGTTGAAGGGTTTTGTTATAGATACCACCGGGGAAGTGTCAAAGTTGAACATTTTCAAATCCTTCACACAATAGATTAATATTTCACACAGACTGTTGAAACTATCTGAAAGTGGGAAACGCCATTTAGTTCAGTGAGTCGCAGTATATATTTTCATTTGAACAATGCAGTTGAGCTACTTTTTTGATACAGTGTGTATCAAATTTTGTACAAATGCAGTAAGTCACTAACTTTGTTGTGTAAAATAAATATTTTTCTTAGACATGCAATAAATATATCTTTTTACAAAAAAAAATGTATGATTAGTTTTTGTTAATTATAATGGTTATGTCTTTAATGTAACCTTTACCCCCTCCATCACTAATCAAAGGGCACCAAGGAGCAACAGAGTGGAAGAGTCTTGCTGTTAGACAGTAAATCCAACCAGAGAACATCAGTTCATATTTTAAAAAGGAACTATTATGCTTTTCCTTACTTTCTATCTTATATATATGACTATACAGTCATCTGCTCCAATCACAGCTCCAGGAACAGACAACAATACAGACAACACAATTAGCATTATAGGCATTTCATGTACTCCAGTATACAAATAAGTACAGGTTTACTATACAGTTGCTTGACAACAGCAGAATAACATTTTACAAGCAATGTTAGCGTTTGTATTTCCTGACAGCAGTTCTTCACTTCACTGCCACTCACTGAACAGATTAGACACAGAAAGAGGAGTGCCTCTCGCAGCAGCACTATTCTACGGAAAGTAGGTTAAATTTGTCAAAAAAGTTGCTACATTTGCTGCAAGTTGCTTTTGTGAAGAAAAGTAAAAGGAATAGTCGCTAAATCTAGCAACAGAGGGGCAAAGTTTGTAACACTGCCTGTAAAATACCCATGATGATGTAATAGAAACTATTTATGCCAATTTAATTTAAACAGCAAAAAAAAATAAAGTAATGTCATCACATAGTCAGTCGGTCAGTGAGGGACACTCACGTTTATAACACTGGCCTTCTGTTTGCAGTCCAGCCTAAAAGAAACAGACACACAGACTGAGCCTGTGAAAAAAGTACGGGAGCAAAAGCAGGAAGGCCATTTTAGTTTCGTGTATTACTGGAACTTGAAGTGTTCCACTTGGATAACTTTGATATCTTTGGACTTAAGTAGTTGTATCAGACAGTCGAGAATTACATATTGATACCCCAGAGAGGGGCTTTTTTTGCCATGCAGCACCTGTTCCACTGCCCTTCCCCAACTCACTCCTTTAGGGATGGAGCAAACCCTCAGGCTGTAAGTATTCTGTGTCCTCATTCATGGCGGGATGCTCTGAAGGACATGGTCATGGGAGATTTCCTGACTAGAGGACTTGACCAGGATCATCTGAGTGTATGACTGCACCAGACATGATGCTGTTGTTGAAGTTACTGTAATTACCAGGTTCTGACCATGACATAGGTTATGATCAGAGAACTGATTTTTCTGAAAGCTCTGATACACCCAATTTTGCACAAAGTTATCTGTGGACACACCAGTCCATCCTTCCAGGTAATTAAATGCTCATGTATCCACAAAGGCAACTCTGCAATCACACAACTGTCTCTTTTACAACATCTATCCTATATGACATTCATGTGGCATGAGGGCCACCAAGCATATATTGGCTGACCTCTACAATTAAGCGCAAAAGGAGGCGGAATTTCTTGGCTGCTTTTGCATTTAATAAGGGACAGGCCTTGTTGGGCCAGATGATCCGGACATAGAATTATGTCCAGTCTTTGCATATTTACATTCCCACCAAAATGCCACATTTGTCTTGGCTGATCAAAATTTGTACAGAGAAACCTGCGTACATACCTTTACGTAGGTGGTCAATCACGTTGTGTTACTTAATCATGTTGTGTGCATAGCTGTCAGCTTACCTCCACTACTAAAGAGTAAGCATAATTTTTACTATAGAGATGTGTTTATGTCTTATTACTGCACATGGATCTTAAATGTTTATCTAATCTCATTAAATCCTTTATTCAGTAAGGTGGATTAGAAAAGATACAACTTTAGCGTAAAAATATGAATGCAGCAGTAGTGAGTATTTATGAAGGAACTCTCATCCAATCAAAATGCAGGGTTAGGAACAAATGTTGTATAAAGCCTCCGACTCTCAGTGCTATAAAAAGATTTGGGACAAATCGTGATATTGCTCCCCACTGGGATTATCAGCGGAAGACAAAACAGCTCTCCAGGTGTTTTCCAGCTGTTGCAGAGAGGAAAGACGGGAGAGAAACACAGCTGCAGGATAACAAAAACCCTGGGAGAAAGTAGTATTCAACAAAATGTTTGTTTGTTAAAATCTCATTTATTCATCCCTGATATACAAAACAATGTTTCATTTTTTGTGTGAAAAATAGCTCTGAATTTTGTTCAGCTCTGTCTGGTTTGGCCTCGGGTTTGCCATAGTGGAGGCCTCCAGTATGTACAATGTACAGTTCGTAAGAGCCCTAAGGAGTGGATAAAAGATAACCCTCAACAGCTGATGTGAGGATTGGGTCTTATCAAAGCCCCTCAGACTGAAGAAGAGGACAGAGGTGGTCATGATAAAACTGACCCAGCATCAGTGCTTGAGGGGTTCTTGTATGAGAGCGCCGGCTACAGTCCATGCAGCAGTATTCACCAGAGACTTTTAAGACCAGACAGAGAAGGTTTCCCAAAGCCACTATGAGGAGTCAAAGCCATTTTTCTACTTGATCTGAAAACCTAAAGGTGCAAACTGTGTCTTAAATATTTCAATGATGACTCTAGTGAGATCTTGTCAGCTTTTACTGAGGCTTCTGGGAAACCTTCCCCTTAAACCAAACATCACTTTATCATACTGAAGCTCCCGTGTGTGCGTCAGTTCTCCGCCTATACATACATCTTTTTACACTTTTTAGGTTTCTTTACAAAAATAAGGTTATCTCGCATTCATGTCATCAATTAAAACTGGGTTA
Source organism: Istiophorus platypterus (assembly GCA_016859345.1). Classification (NCBI taxonomy): domain Eukaryota; kingdom Metazoa; phylum Chordata; class Actinopteri; order Istiophoriformes; family Istiophoridae; genus Istiophorus; species Istiophorus platypterus. The sequence continues at coordinate 23,272,641 of CM029116.1, forward strand.
CAAAGTGAGATGAACAACTGTTATTGCACAAATTGATTACCAACAAGTAGATCATCCATAAAAAGAGTGAAAAAACAAAACTTCAACCTTTGATTAATACAGACTAATAAATATGCATCTACCTCGGTCTATATCTGTCTGGTAGCAAATGAAATGAAAAATTGTGAAATGTCCGCGGAGGGAAAGGCTCTGGCAGAAGGCTGAATAATGAAAATTGATGAAAAGCACAAACAAATGAACAGAACCAAATCAGACAAGTGAATCTCGGTCAGTCCCTGGAGTGGGGGCTGGTGAGGTGCAGGATAGGGGTGTGTGACGACGACAATAGGTTGCCATGGTGATAATTGCACACATCATCTAGCCTGCCTCCCGATTTGTGTGGATGTGTGTGGAAAGTGCCTCATCTAGATGCGTATGACTAAAAAAACTGATCCAAACACTTAGGTGCCGATTGCATATTTCTGTTGATAAAGAAGAGGAGCTGATGTAGGCACTTGTGGAATGAACATGTTGCTAACAGACCACATGCTGGACGCTTCAACATTCAACTTCCCCTGACCTCACAATTACATTTCTTGTGCTTTCCTATCAGACTACCATTCTGAGCTTTCACCCAAATAGTGTTATTTGCACTTTACAAATCCATGTCTTAGTAGAAATGTTTCAGACAGCATGTCAAAAGATTAAAAACATAATTGAAAGCATTAAAATCAACATTAAATCAACAACCCTGAAAGAAATACAACAAATATCACACAACGAGCCCCCAAAAAAAATCTCTTTAAAAAAAAAAGAGTAGTCAACAATTTAAGAACAAAGGTTAAGACATTAAATTAGGATTTTATATTACAGGAATGATGTTAAATATATTAATCTGTGAGTATAACTTTCCTGACCCAAAGACCCCATCCCCAGTTTAAATCAGGCAATAGATAAAGCGCATTGGATGTATGGAAGATGCCAATCGATGTGAGTTAATCTGATGCAGTAAGTATAAAACAAGATAGTGTAAAGACACAAGATGGCAAAAATAAAACATCATTCACTCATCCAGTATTCACTTCTGTCAAGCCTTTTTTTTGTACAATTTGATCATGGAAAACAAATTCACATGCAATCTCTCATGCAAAGTCATGCTATTTTACCATGTTTATTTTACTTTTAATGGTGTATAACAAGACAAGACACCAGCAAAAGTAAAATCCATGCAATGCACTGTGTGCTGAAGACGACAGTGAAACAGGGTATGGGCAAATTTTTAAGGCATCCGAACAGTAGCTTAAAAGTCTGCAGGAAGTTGAGGGCATTGTTGCCTGGTCAAAAAAACGAAACATATCTAAACAAAAAAACAAAAAACAAACAAAAAATACGACAAAAAAAGGACTGTGTCTTAAAGGATATACAGTATTTGGGATCAGTAGCCAAGATAAGTAAAAAAAAAAAAAAAGGGCTTTGAAGTGGAAAAGATGGAGGGAAGGAGGAGAAGGAAAGAAATCAATGTTTTTCCGTTGATGAGCAGAGAACATGCTGACAAGCCACAAGCATTATAGCAGACATGAATTTTTAAATACACAGTACTTATACGTTATCTGTCATGTCCGGCTGCTTGCTGAATCAAAAACCATGCTGCCATTAAAACATTAACGGCTGGAGCTCCTGGTTTAAACCCATGTTGGGCTAGTAGCTGGAGTGTTCATTTTCTATAGAATTAAGCTGGTCGGCCATTAGTCAATTGGGTGAATTTTGAATGGTTAAATTTCATTTTTGAATACTCACTAATGGTCGGTTATGGATTTCCGTTGGTGATTTTGCACCAGTTAATCTCACCTGATCATGCTTCAGTTCACTCAGACTACTGGTCTACATTAATCAGGCTGATTCTGCTCACATGTTGTCATCTAGTGCTTGTTGAGACAAACTGTCTGCCTCAGGCCTGGAACATTACATCATATAGCTGTGGGAGGCTACTGTGTCTCCGACACAGCTATGGGGGTTAGCTACCATGGCGTTTAAAGTCAGGTTGATGGGACCCGAGCAGCTGCTTAGCTAATGTCGTCTTCATTCTTTCAGCCATCCGTTTGCTCCCTGCTCTTCCTCCCTCCCTCACTCGCCTCCTGTCCTCTCCATCCTCTCAAACCTTCTCTGGGATGGTTATTAAGAGCTATTTTTAGATAAGCAGAAAACCTCCACTCTTGGAGTGCATCGCCACGGAATGCGTGTGTGTATTTCTATGTGTATTTGTGATACAAGGCTCTAGCTCCCGAATGAAAGGAGTGTGTACATTATGAAAACAGCTACAGGTGGTTTCATCGCTGCCAAGGGGCACGTCTGCTTACATAGACCGTACTCTCAACCTGACCATTAAGACTCACAATGAAGAGATGAGAAGAGCAAGGAAAAGAGGCATAATGGAACCATGAAAATACAGAAAACTATGGTATCTGTCCCTATGAGTCCAAAGCTAAACAGTAGGTCAAACCTTAGCATGATGTACAAAAAATGGTACAATGGCAAATTCCAGTTAAACCAACATCACTTAGTCAGTCAGAAATTAAATCATTCAAGATGGAAAACAGAGACTGAAATTTGTTTATAAAGGCAATAAAAACTTGTATAAGAAATAGTCGTTTGCTACCTCCTTTGCCATGCACACTCACATTTTCTCATTTCATACAATCACACTTACAGTACACACATTCTTTATTCTTCCTTGTCATCATTGTTGGATTTCTCTGCTCAAGTGGAAGACTCATTTAAAAGATAACTCTCGCAGGTTCAAACTTTGATCTCTACTCTAATGAGCTTAACAAAGTCTTCTAAAAAACAACAAAAAAAAACTAAACAAAAAACCAAACAAACAAACAAAAAAACCCAAATCCCTTTTTTACTAAATATTTCAACCCATTGCCAGTCCCTTGTTGGGTTCCGCCCCCCAACCCAATCCAAATTTTCTCTGCTGTGGGTTCCCGAGGGGAAATGGAGAGCAGGGCACACGTTGAGTCGCGTTCCACCCTCCTGTGGAGTGTCTGGCTTGGTCAGTGCAAGGCTCCCAGAGAAAGTACTGGGTGGCCCATGAAGCAGAGTGATGGTGGAAGGGGAGAGAGAGTAGATGAGGAGTTGAGAGGAGGCTGGCGTTCAGTAGAACTCTTTCCAGAATTAAATATTGATCCTAAGCCCTGAGGTTTTTTTGCATGTTTGTGGCTTTGGGGGATTAAAGACCTACATGCCTCAATCCTCCTCCTCATCCTCCACCTGCTCTTCTTCTTCTTCCTACTCCTCCTTCCTTCACTGGGATTTCTCGTCGGATTCAGAGGGGGTGTGTTCCCGGGGCAGCGACATGCTCTTGTGGCGGTCCCACAGCTTGTGGAGCTCAGTGGCTTCATTCTCACTGCTGCTGGTGCCACTGTCCCTGAAACTGGCCAGAGGAGGACGCACCTTCACACCTTTCACTGTCACAGAGCCCTCGATGGCCTTGCGAAGCTGGGTGAAGACAGACAAGCAGGTTAGAAAAGAACACATAAAAAGCCAAAGTCCAGGCACTGGTAACACCCTAGTGAAGCTATGTCCTCTTTTTATGCCTTAATGACAGTGCAAAAAACAGATGCAACCTCTGTATGTTTACATCAAACTGGATGTATGCAGACACAGACATGTTGACACGTTTGTCTGTAGGGATCTTTGCAGCTGTAGGCAGATGACAAAATTTACTTCATGTGGACATTTGTAGCCCCATGGATTGGAAAGTAGAATCTCTGCTTTATTATTTCACAAAAAAATTGGTAATGGAGTGATATGATGCTCCAACAGTCAGTTATTAACAGATCTGCTGCAGTTTTCCAGGTGAAAAAACACTTTATCTCCAAATACTTTTTAACATTTGTTGAATGTGTCGAGGATGAAAACCAATCCAACACATACATGGCATAAAATTCTGTATGACAAAACTGGCAAGTGGTGGCGTCTATCTCGCCTTTGGCTCCTTATGGGTGTTCACTGCTTTTGCCACACAGTCTTTTTTTTCAACTAGGAGTTGAAAAAGTCAACAATTTCAGAACCCAAACATATGGGGTTTAAAGGGGACAAAAAGCAATACAAGCTGCTGCGCAGTTCAAAAAGATCCAATTCAAGATAGTGACAGCCAGAAATTCAAACGAGAGAAACTACAATGGTAAAAAATTACCTCATCCCATTGACAGAATGTTTGCTTTTAATAGTTTTATTGGTGCCAGAATCTAAAGTTTTACACCTTCCACTCTCCAGAGGTATGTCTTCACTAATTTGATTTTGGAAAAACATTTTTTTTTAGGAAAAATTAGTCGACTTTTTCACTACGTATAAATCAGTTTTGCACATAAAATGTGCTATTTTTTTAAAAGGGTTTATCCAAAGTGCCTAATCACCCTCCGCTGCATAAAGTTTTGGCATTGATGGCCACATCAAATGATACATTATAAATTTATTCACAGGTCTTATTTCACATCTCAATGATTACAACAAATGAAACTCAGAGCTAATTCATAATGCGACTGTTGTCCAGCCAATACCAATGACACTTTTCTTAATATGGTTTGGCAGTGTCCAACGGTTAATAGATTTCGGGAAAATGAAACGTATTATGTCTAATAAAAATTTGAAGAGCCATCCCTCACTCTCAGTGTCCTCTTTTTACTTAATGACACCTACAAACTACAAATGATAAGCGTCTCTTAACTGTTGGTGGGGGAATGGCTCTGTGCTTACTGGCATACTGCATAGGTGGTGCTTTGCTCAGCTTTTTTACATTGGTTTAGATTAGATTTAAGTTCATTGTAATGGTGCAAAGTACAGGTATGAAGCCTATGAAATGCAGTAGACAGATGCATTACAGTTGTCAAGAAACAGCAGCTGCATGCCAGAGGCCCTGTGTCTCCAAAATCACATCTGTCGCTGCGAGCAGGGTTCGAACCTGCGTGGGGAATCCCCATTGGATTTCAAGTCCAACGCCTTAACCACTCGGCCATCACAGCCGTTTCACTGCCATATTATAAGCAAAGAGCCTCATACATGTTTTCGTGTGCATATCTCTGCACATATATGTGTATATATGATATGTCTGTGTGAAAAAGAACAAAATAATAAATTGTCCATGCATTTGAATATGTAAAAAAAAAAAAAATCATTATTCCGTCTCCTGAACACTCTGGAATGAATGGTTTGAGAATTTGTTGTGATTACTTGCAGTCTCTTATATCCCATCTCTCACTGCTCATTGTGTAAGAGAGTAGTATTGACTTTTCTTTTTGGCCTGCCCAAGTTTGTCATTTGATAAGGTGAAGGATTTGGGCACTACAGATCCTGTGGCAGCACTGTAAAGGAGTAATGTCTGAATGCTGGTGGGGGGAAATAATGCACTATAATCTTGCACATCCCTATGATTCTTCTCTTTCATATGGACCAGAGAGGTTATGATATAAGAGCATGTTTGTGTGACAGACAGGCAGACTGCGAGAGGCTGGGCTTTATCTGCCTTGGCTCGGTTATTTGTCTGCTGGTAGAAGGCAGAACAAAAAAGACTAAATGTCAGGGACAGGCATGCAGCACTGCACTTAGCAACAATTCTCTCGCCACTTCCTGGCCAATTCACAAAGAGCAAGGGGTTTTCAGTTGTTTGTGAGGCAGTACAGATGAAAGGAGAGGGAGGGGAACAGAGAACAGACAGAGAGACAACAGACAGAGACAACAGAAGAGACAGCAATATTAAGCAGCCTTTTGTCCATCACAGTACATAACAGGCAGAGGGGGAGGAATCAATATTGATTGAAATGTCTTTGTGTGTGTACGTATAGCACAGTGACAGCACTCCTGATGATAGTGACAGCCATTTTACAGTTACAAAAGCAGTAATTATGCTGCCTGTGTAAATGATGACAGCCACGACTTTTCACATGCGGCTGGGATGACTAAAGTTTGGTTTCAAAAGGGATGAAACCGATGAAACAAAAAGATGTATCATAATAATGTGAAAAAAATCAAAGAATACACAGACAGAAGACAAGCGCCCGAGAAGACTCTTACTTCTTTGAGGGAAACCACCCCAATGAGACGTCCGATGCTGGTGACATAGGCGTGGTCGAGGCCCAGCAGGGAGAAGATGGTGTGGGTCTGTGGGAGAACAACAGAGCTGGTTGGAAAAAATGGAAAGAGTACAATCCAGAGACAATAATGTGATGGGTTCCTGCTTTAAAAAAGAAAATGAGGCTCAGTTAGGGAAATGCACCACTGACTTCAATTATCCAACAATGATAACTTCATTCACAATGGACTCACTCAACTAGTCAAATATTCAGCTAAATTGGATACAATCACTGTGGGTGATGTGACACAGGGCTATTCAGAGTGTCCCAGCTGTAGACTAGCTGGAGCAGTATACTCTGAACAAAGAAGGATTAATGAAAAGACTGCAGCAGATCATAGATAGGAAACCCTCTCTTAACTACATGGCTACATGGATAGGAAAAGGTCATCACCCAGGCAAGAAATTACTTTAAAAAGAAAAAAACAGAAACTATAGGTTTAACAGACTATCAGAGACTGGTGCATCAGATCAGATCAGCCCACATCTGTCTGGTATAAAGAGCAATAGACCACAGGTTATCAGTTAGGTGGCCTGTAATAGTGTGTGGAGAGGCCAAATGATCAAGGTGAAATATTCAGTAGAAACAGAGAACAGAACAGAAACCCAAACACAAATGTAGTTCAGAAAGATACTCCTGGGAATCAACCTTTAACTGAAGTAGGAGACATCTGGTTTCCAGGTGTTCAACTTTCTAAAAGAAAAGCTTTTGCATATTCATAGATTTTGAATATTTCATTAAGGGAGAAGGGTTAGGTGTAATTTTAAGAATTTTAACAAAGTAATTTAGTATTAGCGTGGAAAAACCATATCAGACACAAATGATTATTTAAATCAGAGTGATTTTAAATCATGTCTAAAGGGGATCTTTAAGGTTTAATATTGATGTATAGACTCCCGCTGCAGACTGGAGCCTCTGAAAGTGAAGCTGTTTCATGAATTGGGTCAAATGCAAGTGCATGCTATTGTATAACAAGGGCATTAAATGTTAAGAAGAATTTCCAGGTATACTGTTGAAGCCAATTTCATAATTTACATTAGTTCAGTAACAGTCCATGAACTGGCCACTCCAAAAAATGTCCCTGTTAAATAACCTTTCCTTGTCAACCTATACTGATGGTTTATTACAGCGGACTGTCAGCTATTAAACTGTTTCATATAAACTTTTTGTAGCTGTATTTATGTGAATTGTGATAGATGAATTTCTTTGTCTTTAAAAAAAACATAAAAACAAAAAAACAATATGACTTATTTCTATGCAACAACGAAAACAACAATGCTAAAATGTTTTGTGAATAGTGCGGTTTTCATTTTGTGTAAATGGTTTCATTCATTTCTTTATTGTTACATTTCTATCCCAGCTTATATTTTTTGAAGATGTAGGATTTGTATGTGCTTTTTTGGATTAATTTACACTCATTGTCCTTTTAGCCCTGTATTTGCTGACGCAATTACTCAGAGGGAGAGGTCGAAAACTTAAGTGACGGATCAAAAAGGTTTGCCAACTAGACTTTTTGTTCTATACCCTTTTAGTTTTTTAATGGGGCTTTCTGCTTAGCCAGAGTGGGCATTTGGGACATTTGAAATTGATCCCATTGTGCCAAGCAAACGGAAGCTGTGCCAAGGAAAAGATTGTTAAGTGTTTCAAGGCAAGAGCCAGCTGAAATGTAATCTGTCAAAGCCTTCCCCCTCAGGAGGATATTGTAGTTTTTTTCTCTGGGGACAGTGTCAGGTCATCTCCAATTCAACCCATTCACATTTATTTCAAATGCTATTCATTGATTTGAGCTGCTATTAACAGTGTCGCCAGCCTAATAAAGACTCTAAACAAACGAGAGCTAGACCAGCAGACCACAGGATCTCCATTACCTTTTACACTGAACTTGCATTTAGTTTGTGCTTCTTAATCACAATGGGAAAATCTCTGGCACAATGGAATGGGGATTATGGGAAATGTGGTGTTAATTTTGGAGAAGCGCTGCCCATACCAGAAACTACAAATAAATTCCGCTACATATCTCCACCAAACTGAAATTTAACGCGGATTCCGATAGTCAAGATTCACCAAAATTACTGAAAATATATTTTCTAACTTTATATTTAGGGGTGAATAGAATTTTTTTTTTGTGGTGGATGTCATAACAATGAATAAAGTAGGTAATCTGACATTTTGAGAAATACGCTTATTTGCTCTTTTGCTGATAGCACTTTAAGAGCCAGCACCTCAGAAGCTCTCTCATAAACATGTTAACCTGTTTAATCTGTATATTGAAAAACTACATATTCCATTAACCTAAATTGTATGTGACTGAAAGCAGAAATCTCGGAGACGGATATCTTGGTACATGAGTTCCACACTACTTTCATGACTGAATACCATTAGAAAAATACAGATGGGTGAGAAATTAAAGAAAAAAAACTAAACAAATGAGTGGACAGAGATAAAAAAATACAGATGTTTGAATACAGGGCTTGAACGGTCTCTGAATACTTTGATGAGAACTAAAATCATAGAAAATACGCTATGGCCTTTACATTAACCAGATCTCAACACAGTATTCTAGGGACTAGTGGTGACTCAAAAACCTTACTAAGCCACGTGGTTTTGCTTTTTTCATCTCCTGTTTATTTATTTATTTATTTATTTTTTGTAATTCGAGTGAACCAAGCCTTTAATGATATTCTTTTTTTTATGATATTTGTTATTTGAACAAAACCTTCATAATTTTTCTCTTTGTTAAAAATGAAGAAACTGTGGGCTGCTATGAGTCCTGTTAGCCACCACCTAAAATAAACTGACAGTGGCCTCAGGCCAAAACCCAGAAAAACATATTACGTTACGTTATGTAATTATTCCAAGAAACGGATTTGTCTGTTACAAAAGGGCCCGCAGAAAAATGCACAACAACAAGAGAGAACAGCATGGGATAAATAGTGGCCAGATTCAGAGAGGCTGAGCAAGAGGGCAGGGCTCAGATGCAGAAGGAATAACTTCACTCATACGCACGGCAGCAGTGGAGGGCGACGTTTAATATGCTGTAGGAGATTGTGCGTGGTATTGGCTTTTGGCAGTGTGCAACGGAGGGAGGGAAGCGAGATGGATTGGTGCAGGATCCCTCTCTTAAATGTTTAAAGAGTATTCACACAGAGCTCAGAGGGCGAGAGGGAGGGGAGGTGGGCTAGAGCAGGTAGTAGTGTGAACGGCTGTGGCAGTGAGTAAGCCACTGCCACAGCCGTAAGCCCGAATGTCAGCGTGTGCTTTTGTGTGTGGATGCTTGGTAGGAAGTGAGTATTTCGACACTCAAATGCGTTTGTCCATGTGCTGAAGACAGAGGCTCCTCCAGAGTGTGTGACTTAAGAACTAAAGCTCCTTTCATTATGCTGCTCTGTCACTTTCTCCTCACACCGTGGGGAAAAATCTGGCTTAAGTGTGTGTGTGTGTGTGTGTGTGTGTGTGTGTGTGTGTGTGTGTGTGTGTGTGTGTGTGCGTGCGTGTGTGTGTGTGTGTGTGTGTGTGTGTGTGTGTGCGTGTGTGTGTGTGTGTGTTCTTTTGGTTTGTTTGCATGCTTCTTCAGCGTCCCCATAGAAGCATCATGAGTATTGAGACTAGTCGCTGCCCTCACACTGATACATAAATAACATTGAATTTAGTGAAGGGTTTCATGTAGAAAACTCTTCCATTGCCAGGAAAAATACCTTCTGATATGAAAATTCTGAGGATGCTATTGATAAATATCCCAGTCATAGTATCTTTTGTTAACCTTCCACCACCTACACTTTCACCCACAGGGCACTCCTATACAATGTTCATGGGCTGTCAGTAGGAAGAAAAATTTTATGAATTCATAATATATGTATTGATGGATTACACTGTAAAAGAAAAAAGTACAATGCATGACAGAGGTTACTCCTGAAACCTTAAAATTATGGTGTCTTCTTATCTTCAAAGCAGTCTGGCAGTTAAAAAATTTGATAAATTTTTGAAAACTCTGTCCCAATCTTTGAAAATGTCTAAAAGATGTTAGTCATTTTTTTTTCATTTGGGTG
>CM029116.1:23287799-23315299 GCA_016859345.1 Istiophorus platypterus
TATGCAGCACAGTGCATGTTGGAAGCAGCCTGTATTAATGTGTGTGGCAATCAAAATCGGTATCTCTCTGTCCTCTGTACACCTGTTAAAGGACAAAAGAAGCTATCAAGTTAATCCCCCCATTCCACAGCTTATTTCGTCAAGTCTGCTGTTTCTCTAACTGCTGCTCTACCATACATGGTGTAATAGGGAAAGAGTTACTACTTATGACTCATGTGCAGGCAATGCTCACTTTGCTCATTGCTTTCACATTCTATCTGTGCATTTGATTGGATTGCAGAGAGTTTAATATAATTTGTGAAATAACATCATTAATAACTGTGTTCAAACTATAGTTGTGAGAACAATAATGGCACTGTGCTCCGACATAGATGCAACAGCTTTAGGTGATTATGTGGCGATAATGCTATGGTGCTATGGTATTGTTACTTGGGAAACACACCCAGGATCACTGACTACAACTCGCGATTGAGGGAGTATCTTAGTGGCATTCATCAAAGACCCAAAGCTCTTTTTATTGTAAATCCTTCCATGGTTACTCTGAAACCTGCAATGAACTCCTCACCTTGAATGTATCTGATATCAAGCATCAAATCAGTTCACCCTCAAACCAAATTACAGTCAGTATGTCACACTTATCTTTTCTAGGTAAGTCCACTTTCTCCTGTGTAACTTTTCTCTGTTGTCTAAAATTATTCAGGAAATGAAAACTACATCCTGTCGAATATTTTATGAATATTTTCTCATCAGATACCTGAGGGACAATTTAAAGGGAGTCAGTGTCTTTGTTGGACAACTTAAAACTTCCTTTCATTGAACCTATCCTGAAAGAGCTAACACTTGACCCTGATGATTTACATAATTACCACCCTATTTCAAAATTCATCTTTCTTGCTGTATTATTCTTACAAAACTATTTGATGAATGAGGACCGATTTAGTCAGACAGAGATCCCCAGAACACTGAGACCATTAATCTCCTTATACTATATTATCCAGTTGTTGAAACCATCATTTCTTGTCCTCTAAGAATGACATGTAAGCATAGTAGGTAATATAGTAAATCATTCTAAACTCTTGAACTGTCTGGACTCTAGTTTGATAAGTTCAAACATTAGCAAGCTAATGTCAGTTTTTCAGCCAGCTATACAACAGATATACTTGGCTGTTACTAAGTGTAAATACTTAAGAACAAGTTTGTGTAGGTTTTAATTTATCAATGCATAAATCTCCATGTAGTACACATGTAGTTATAACTAGGACAAACCTGAACGGCCATCTCGCAGAGTCTAATATTCATGACAGGATCTTGTGTGTGGGGTTGGAGATTACAGATCGTACCGCTCGGCACTGCCTGACCCTGTTATTCTTCATTGACTTGCTGGCTTCAGTTCATCTCATCTGGATTGGATGGCTAATCATGAATTCATCACTAAGTTTGTCAGAAAAGTCCTTCCTCAGTTCTTATTACCATTAAAGCTTATGCAATGTCTCGGCTATTGAAGACCTTATCAGTGTTTAAGTTGGTTGTCAGTGATCTATAGTACTGTTATATGAAAAACAATAATGTGAACAGGATGCCATGGTAGCTTCAAAAGCGCTAATGCATAAATAAAAGGGTTAGCAGATGAGAGATATATAAAGGATAAAGTAAGAAATCTGGTATGACTTTGATTTGTTTATTGATGCATACATGGAGAAATATCGGTGTTTCAGAGTTAGTAGTTGTGTGTGTATCTAATAATGCCAACATATTCAACAAATTTGATTATGTAAGATAACATTACTGCTGTTATATTTTATCAGGATGATTTATTTAATTTATGTGATATGGAATTCAGAATCTCCGATACTGAAAAGTTACTAAGTGTATGAATATAGTATAGAACTAGTTTGTGACATGAAACTTATTTTAATTTAGTGATGACAACCAGGTCCCTAAAAAAAAATAAATAAAAATAAATAAAAAAATCAACTTCTGCATCAGCATAATACTTTTCAGCCCTGTTCTGTACAGGGGAAAGAAAGGAACTGCACTTCTCTCTAAACTGCACCTTAGCCATTATATGCGAATGTCCCTAATTTTCATGCAGCTGGATGCCAAAAACACTGAAATGTGTGTAATTGGCCTCAGCAGTTTGGCTCCAGATGTCTCAGTAACTTAGCTCATTATCTCCCTGCATCATTGATGATTGTGAAATTTTGAGGTAATCTTTCATTATAATGTTGGATAAACATGTCAGACCAGTTATGAATTCCTTTACATCAATCTTTACATTCTTTACCAGTGCAGTAATTGGCTCTAAGATCTGCTGTTCTCTCACTAAACTTCTTTATTGTTCTCTTAGATTGCTGTTCAAAGTGGAAAACTAACAATATGCGCATGTATAAAAAGATTTCAACCGATTTCTTTTTTTTTACCTGGGCTCTGTTTTCTGACGCTATGCACATAGGGTGATACTGATGCAGTGGACTGTGAACAACCAATGAGCTACTCAGAATTCAGTTTAGGTAGGGAAGCCAAGAAAGAGGACTTATTACACACATACACATACAACACTGTTAAGGCGAAAGAGGACATATATTACCATACCAACAATTTAATGCAACTTGTCTGTTCTCTCTTGCATCAAATGTGTGTATTCCCATGAGGATTGGTATACATTATGAGAAAAATACACACGTTCCCAAATGATCTAAAGAAATGAAGAGGGAGAATCAAGGTGCCAAAAAACTGAGCCCACGAGCCAACATAAATAAAGCATGAGAGTGGGGGAAAAAGTAATGAGAAAAACAGTGAGGAGAGACTGAGAGGCTGGGCAGCATCATTTCTCTGAAACAGACTACTGATGTCATTTACCCTGCATCAATATTTCACAGCCTAGATGGAAGCATGGAGGGGAGTGGATGGGGAGGTGAGATGAGGACGGATGACGGAGATATAGCAAGGAGATACAGATAAGTGATAAAGATGGACCAAGATGGACAAAGAGCGCAAAGCAGAGCTGCAGAGATTAAACTGGATCCAGAAACAAAGAATGAAGGTGGAGTGTAGCTGAAGGAAGGGGAGGAAGGGTGGAAGTAATTACTTGATTTCTCTTCAACTGCGGGGGTGTAAGTCAGAAGTCTTGAGAGAAAAAAAAAAGATAAATTTGTTTGTCCATATTCCTGCTGAGGCCAGGAGAGCCTTGATGGACTCAGAGCAGCGCTACAATCAGCGCTGCTCTCTGCCGTGTGCACCAAATGTATACACTGCTGAATGTAAATAATAACTCCTGATGACAGGGAAAACAGGCCCACTGGCTTATGATACTGTAATTCCAAACACACAAAGTGCTAAAGGGGTCCGTTACTAATTAGCTGACTGCAAGGCAATAATGACTAACATGCTTCTAGGCCTGCTTAACACATCCAAAATTCAGTGCGCTAATAATACACCATCTGTCTCAACACTGACCATACAATATTCTCCTCACGGGTACACTTACCTAATCATTGGACTTTATTAAATTACAACCAACAGTGGCAGATGAGAGCCAATGGATCAAATGACTTGTGTCCACCAATTAATGTTAAACACTATAAAAATGTATATGCAGGGGCTAAAACTGGGAATATATAAAAGAAAATCCTTCTGTAAAGGCTGAGGTTAGTTAGTACAAAGATATATTTTGCTCAAACAGTTTCACATCTAAGCCTCCAATTTCCATTTTATCGTAGGAATAAAACAGTTTCTGGTTTCAGGTTTGGTTTCAGATGTGGGAAAGAAACCAAAGTCAACAAGTAAATTTTATATACAGTCAATATTTCTTCTGATTCATAAACCAAATACCAATAAATGATCTTTACTTAAATGTAATGTAATAGAGACTAGTAGTATGTAGTATAGTACTCCCATCAAGTTTGTATTGAGTCTGTTGTAAGGTACAATGTTCCTTATGAAATGCCATGCACATCACAGCACCTGGATTTTACTTTAAACAGTCTCTAATAATGTCCTCACTTCTTACTCAGAAGAGAAATTAAAAAGTTGCAAAATATATGACCCTTGGTTACTGTGATTTCCAATAGAAACTGTCAGATTCCTTTTGTGCTGAAACATGTTTGGTAATTTGCAAAGCAATTTTTACCTAGCAGACTACAGAATGGTGGCTTTGCACTGGATTAACAGCTCAAACCCCCACTGCATTTGTCGCAAATCAAATGAGACCCCCTTGTAACACTAGTCCTGTGTGAATAGAGCTTTATTTTACCAAGGGTACCGATATACCCCCGTGTCCACGAGTCCCTACTGTACCTACTAACTAATCTGCTTAATGAAACATGCCATTTTGCAAGAATAATACACCATGCAGTGGTGAATCAATAATTAGAGTTTTCATTATTTTCATCAAAAGTCACTAAAATGAAAACAGTGGTGTTGCACTTGTGACTTTTCATAGTTTTTGAAATTCTGACCTTTCAGATAGCACCCTGTCAGGACAATCAATGTGATTTTTAGCTGCCAGAGTGCAAACGTGCTGTGCTGTTGCCCAGACATTCCCTCAAAGAACGACACTCCATATAATGAGCCATACTTCTGCTGTAAATATGTGAAACTGGAACATTTCCTTTTGATGAATCTTTTTCATTACTATTTTTGTTGAAGAAATGTCTTCCCTCATTCACGTCAAACTAAAATTCTTCCGGTATAATACAGTCTCCCACAAGAGCACTGTGGTGTCAGTTTGTGAAATACACCCCTATGGGCTCACAATTTACGCCACCAAAAGAAAAAAAATGTCCCAGTGGACAAATTTGATGGGAACAGTACATGATCTCAGAGAGCATTATGTTGTCAGTGTTTTCCCTTACTTATGATGGAGATTAAGACTTCACTGTGTATTTTATAAAACCATATACCCTGGGTTTATATACAGACCCTGAAGCAACAGATAAAGAATGATCTGACACCACTCTGTGCTTGTGAATGATTGAAAATGTGTACAGACTTCAATAATTGTCAATGACATATGAAACTAATGGAGCCCTTTAAGTGCCTCCAGTCTAAATCATTAATAGTGCTAATAGAGTTACACTGACACAATAATGACTGAGAATCTGAGGGAGGAATAGTTTGGTCATGTATTATATCAATACTCAAGTGATGTTGGGGACAAATAAACATTTCTATTAGCAACATAGATAGGTAAGATAAATCAAAGGTCACCCATTACACTGGGCATCTGCTTTTTGAGAAAACCCATCTTTTAATTACCGGGCTTCTGGTCTTGTGTCTGTTGTAAAATTTTTCCCCCTGGAAACCACTATGAATTATTTGACTGTCAGCCAATCAAATCAAGGAAATGCACTCTCTCTACAGAACAAACACCTAACTTGCTTCTTGTTTGTTCCAATAACAATGTTGCTGTGTGCAAGTGTTGCATTGTAAAAGTCAACGGAAAGATTTTAGTGGTGTTGGGAAAAGCTATTCAGAAACAACGGGTAGTGAAGATTCAAGCTAGTTTTCATTGGAAGCAGCTACATTACGAGCTACTCAAAAAGAGCTACTTTAACACACTTAAGCAAGTTAAACGTTGGAAACGTTGGAAGCCATCTTAACATAACATAGTTCAAAATCAAGAGTTGTGAAAATGTAAGTTTACTGAACTTCAGAAAAAATATTCAATAAACACAAGCTCTTAAATTAGGACAAGTGTTCAGCCTCACTGAAAAATGTCATAGATTTTCTTTACATTTACATTTTCATAGTTTATCGAATTTATATAGTTGGTATGAAGAAAACGTGTGAGGCCGCTCCCAGCGACTTTGTGAAATATTAGGAATACAGGGGTAGCATTTAGTTTTTTTTTTTTAGTTATGAGAAGAAAAGAAAAAAAGCATGACTGGTCCTAACATGTATTAAACACTTACACCTGTCTTCCTCAAACTACAAAATATGAGTCCCTGGAGAGTTTTAGCTGTAAGACAATTCATGGTAGGAATTCTGCTAATATGCTGATCATGTTTTCTTAGAAACTTAATTTAATGAGTTGAGTGAACTAAAGTCAGAGGAATTTATTTTTTCATGTTCTAAAGTGGTCTGAAAAGTAAAAAAACAAAACAAAACAAAACAAAACAAAACAGGAATTTCATGTTGACTTGAAATTCATCACAGCTAATATTATGCATTTATGTTAAGGTACTGTCTTCATTTTCTGTAGGCGTGAGTGTGAGCATGATGAGTTGTCTCTGTGTGTTGGCCCTGCGACAGACTGGCTCCAGCCAAAAGACTGATTCCATTAAACTCCAGTATGGTGTTTTACAGTGTACAGCTGCTGCATTGATCGACTGGGGTTAAGAAACACACGCTGCAATCTCAGTTCAGCAGTCACATACATGGTTATAACACCTTGAATATACCATTATGTCATTCTACTCAGAACTTTCTCTAATGTTTGAATCAGCAGAAATGAGTGGTGATATAGAACAGGTGTGGCTCTAACAACCAGTAAAAAGGACATTCAAGACAGAAATACACTGCGTGTGTTGGTCTATGTATGTCCTTGCACCTTAATATTGCATTTAAATAAAAATGAAAACAAATGTGTAGAAGAAATGTGGATAATATGCTCACCCCAGAGAAACTCTTTAAGTTGGGTGGTGGCTCCTAGTGAATGAAATGATATTATATGTGATGAGTGAAAAACATGATTGACGATGATTTAAAACTTAATGCGAGAGAGGCGAGATTAGAAATAAATCATTGATGCTAATGAACAGACAAACATCAAAAGTGTGAGCGTATTTTGTCTGAATGCTTGATTATGTAATGCTTAATTGTGTCTAATTTTCAGAAACGCAAGTTGTCTGATCATTCGTCATGCAACGCTGGATGATCTTGTATTGTGGAATCATTTGTCTCAATTCATAATCAGACACTTGTTTCATTGATTGACATGCATCGCTGCTGGAGCGTATGCGGTCGCTGGTAATTGGACAGCAGGCTACATCCCAGTTTGTGATGATAATCTCCAATACCTCCCAGGACTTCTCATGCATCATATTTCATCTGAGCTGTTGCGGGAACGCTGTCGTTCAAATACCGGCCGGATCCTAATGAAGAGATATGATGCCGCTATCCTGATATTAAGCACTGCATGCTCAGAGGAACTCGCCCCAGTATGATTCTTCCCTCCCTCTCTTGGACATTAAACATATGGTATAGCACAATGTTTTTCATCGATTACAAGAAATGTGATCGATGGGTCACTCGAGGAACAAGGTGGACCCTGCTCTGGGAGGCAGTCACTGATAAGATGCCTTAGTGACACAGCTGATGATAGACAGCGCAGCATGCTTGGTTGAACAGCCTTGTCCTTGTAAACCACTTGCCCATAACTTAACCACAATTTAATTGTTAGATGACAGTAGCTGCGCATAGTTTCACCCCGTGAAAACTGCTTTCTAGAGGGAATTTGCAGGTTTCAGAAAAGCTCAATTTAAAAAATAATTTAAAAAAACAACCAACAATGGCTAAATAAAATACAAAAATGTTGAAGAGGTGTATAACAAAGGACCTGAAATTAAGAGTTTAGGGTAAAAAACGTTTATGGTGACTCAACGTGTTAAAATATTAATAATTATGACATTATAAAATAAACAGTCCTATGAATAGACAAATTATATAATGCTACCATGAAGTTTTGAAATAACCAAAAAATTTTTTAAAACTCCTGATTATAATAAATAAAAACTGATATCTTTTTAGCAGGTTATGGAAGCATTTGATGCATCAATGGCATTGGCACTAAGCAAAGGTGGTATGCAGGGATCAAGTGGTGTCCGTAACTTCTACTGTAGCAGCAATGGAAATTGATTAAGCTGTAACATAAGCAACTAGAGGCAGTGAAAGGTAAGTAGGCAGGTTTGTGGGTTGGACAAGGATGAGGATGTTCAACACTTTTTGGCACAATGGCGCGATTAGGCTTTGACGAAGCCTGGCCATCGGCAATTGGGATTAGCCCTGGGATGGAATGGTGGGGTGACAATCAGTTGATTGGCTGATGAATCTGATACCGGGCAGATTCCAGGCATTTGGGTATTCCCGATCGGTGGCTCTTACCACAACGGATATCCTGACTCGTTTGGATGGTTTCCTGAGCTCAGGAGATGTGGGGCTCTCCAAGTTGTTGTTTTTCTTCCAGAACGATCAGAAACAAGCACATAGTATTAACAACCTTAACGTCAGTTTGACTTTGCAAAAATTACGCTTCCTTGCAAAGCCACTTTGATATGACCAACCTTCGCTGCATTGATGGGGAAAAAAATAAATTGAAACTTTATTTTTATGAAACAAGCCATTAGGAGTTTGTAGCAGGAGGGAGTTTTCCTTTAAAGCCTTGCAGGATGCAAGACAGAGACAAAGTGAAAAAGGTCTTATGCAAAGGCCTACCCAGATACTGTGTGTGTGTGTGTGTGTGTGTGTGTGTGTGTGTGTGTGTGTGTGTGTGTTTGTGTGTGTGTGTGACCTGTTTATATCTGTGTGTCTGTTTGTGTAGGAGGTGCTGTACTGTAGAGCGTGAAGGACTGTATGTGAGAGATAGCATACGACTGTGTGGGTGTATAGAGTGTATGAACGACAGCAAGTGAGCCTGGGTGTGTGTGCATGTGTGTGTGTGTGCGCGTATGTGTTTGTGTGTGTTTGTGTGTGTGTGTGCGTGTGTGTGCGAGTGTGTGTATGTGTAATGGTGGCATTTTCATGGGTGTATTTGAGGCTCCTACCTCCAGGCCTTCAGTGTCTGGACTGGCACAGAACAGGTTCTTTAAAGCAATGCCCGAATGATCGTGCGGGTCTGAAAGAGAGCGAGACAGAGATATTCAAAACAGTGAAACCCACAGATATCCCTGATTTCTATCTGTTGGATAATTCTGTGCCTTCAGTTCGCATTCCTAATTGTACTGGCCCCATCTAAAGAGGAGTTACAACAACAGATGTATCATCTACAAAAATTCTGTCAGGTGTGGGCCTTAATGATGAATCTAGAGAAGACCAATGTCCTGATTTTCCAGGGAAACCCAGACAGGTTTTTTAGTGTGTTTCACTGAGACTTAAAGAATGCATAAGCAAACATAATCAAGACTACAAATAACATCTAAAGCCTAAGAATCTCAGAGGAAGAAGAAGAAGGATTCTCTATGTCATAAAAATATGTACAGACCTATCAATATAACACAAACCAGCTATACACAACGGTAAAGTAGCATCATCACTGACATAAGGGCAAATGGGGGAAGTAGATAGCAAACCCCAATTAATGAGAGCTAGGGTAGGTCAACATGAAAAACCGTTTTTGTGTCTTAAACTGCACAAATCATGAATTCTGAAAATTTCATTTCATTTCAAAAGGGAAACATCCTTGTCAGCTAAGGGTGCATAATTGGTTATTAGTGTTAGCAGAGGTTTCGTGCTCTTAACATGTTTGGCAGGCAAAGAGCAGAAACTTACAACTTGCCAGTGTTATTTCAGGGCTTACTTTACCCTTCTTGCAGGTTGATGTTTTAGGATACTCACAGTGAGTGTGTTCATTTCTCACTACTACTACTATTTTGTGGAGCTAGTCAGATCTGATGGACTAAGAGAGGCGTGTGCTAAAACTTTAGTTGCAATATTTATATATTTGCAGTACTCTGAACTGGGTGTCTGTGCTGACTTTCCCAGGAAAAATGCCGCATTAAGTTACTGCTGATGCAAACTGAACATTTCCAACTGCTGCAGCTTCCCATTAAAATCATGTAACTGGCTTTAAGTATGAAGTAGTTACAGGAAATGCAGTGTGTCAGTGGGCACTAAGTGCAATAATTTATCAAAAATGTGTCTTCAAACAATGGTCATTTGATTTTGCTTCAGTTAGGATAGTTAACAGAGGGACTAGTGGGAGGGAGAGAGAGAGAAAAGAGAAAGAGAGAGAGACAGAGAGACAGAGAGACAGTGAGAGACAGGGAGGTCAAGAGGTGCATTTGGTGTTATTTGAGTTTAGAGACAGAGAGGTTATTATAGACACTACTTTCTGATCTATTAAATCCCTTATTCTTTCTTTTCTTGATTGCCTCATATGTCTATTGTTTGAAAACTCTCTGGTGCGTGTGTATGATTGTGTTTGTGTGTGCGTGTAAGTAAGTGTCTTACGGGTGGGGATCTCGGTGGGTCGTTCAACCACAGAGGA
Organism: Istiophorus platypterus; assembly: GCA_016859345.1. Classification (NCBI taxonomy): domain Eukaryota; kingdom Metazoa; phylum Chordata; class Actinopteri; order Istiophoriformes; family Istiophoridae; genus Istiophorus; species Istiophorus platypterus. The sequence continues at coordinate 23,298,004 of CM029116.1, forward strand.
TCTCTTCAGAGCAGGTTTGAGAGGCTTCTGAGGGACCGGACGAGTGGGACTAAAGGATGATTCCTCAGTAGAGATCTGTGTGCGCGAACGCAAAGACACACACACACGCACACACACACACACACACACACACACACACACACACACACACACACACACACACACACACACACAAAAAGAAAGATAAGAAACAGCACTCAAAATTCCCAAACCCCAGTCCTGCTTAAGAGATCAACCCTTCCTTCTCTTACTGCAGAATCATTAGATAAATGGATGTGCTTCTACTTAGTGATAAGATGGCGGCAACACAAAAGGGGGGAAAGAGGCAACACTTAAAGAAAAAACACATAAAGAAAGAAAACAAAATGGCTGAATTTGAGAGCTAAAAGAAAGGTTTTCATTTTGATGTAAAACTTCTTGACTTCAATAACTTTCCATGCTAGCATTTCCATGATCTAGAAAACATTTTTGCTTGGTTATGTTAATGAATTTCTGAAGTGGGAAAACAATTTGGTTTCAACCATAAAATGTCAAAGATCAAATACTTAATAATTTTATTAATATATGGTATACTAGGCTGGTATTATCTATTAATATTGGTCATCAGCAAACTGGAGCTGCTTTAAGTGCATAACACAAAATTCAACTTGCATTAAGGGAGCTATTGATTAGGTTTGGTATAAATTGTATAAATTCTGTTTCCGAGATTTCTGCCACCATGATATACACAAAAAAACTAGGCAAAATAACACATTTCTAATTTTTAAAGGTGGATATTTTACAAATAAAAACAACACATATCAAGAGCATTAATACAGAGACAGCCTTTAAAAACCCAAAGACAAACTAAATAATGTGCCAAGAGGTTATGCGGCCAGGCGAAACCATTTAAAAGCAATGATGACAGCAGCACAACAAAAAAAGAGAAAGTGGAAAGAGGGCAAGAAGTTCATACACACATGCACACAACCACATGCACATGGTTACACATGTTCCACTATTCTAATGGATACACCCATTTCCTAGCCCCTAACCTTAACCATCACAACCAAATCTAACCTAATTCTAACCTGACTCTAAAATGCAGTCTCTACCTATGGAGACCTCAATTTTTGTCCCTATGATGACATGAGTCCCCTGGGTAAGTGTGCATTCAGGTTAAAGTCCCCACTGGGATATAAGAACAAGTACACAGACACGGACACACACAGACACACGAACAAACAAAGACACATACAGATACACACAGACACACACAGTGACAAACAGACACACAGACACATACGAACACACACAGATACACACAGACACACACGAACACATACAGACACACACGAACACATACAGACACATACGAACACACATAGATATACAAAGACACACACACACACACACACACACACAAACGCACACAAACATACCTCCCTCCCATCCCCACATTTATGCCTGAGGGTGCTCTACTCAGCCACTCACTGGAAGTGGATGAAAGTGGAATGAAGAAAGAAAAACGAGATAAATCAACATTTGGAGCACAGCACACACAGGACCTGGAACCATTTTAGACATGTACCTAAAAACCCTGTGGTCCATTTCTATTCCTCACCCTAAACAAACAATCACACATGCTTAACCTCATACAGCTTAATAGTACTTGTTAATGCTCCGAGCTATCACACACAAACAGTGTGTGTTTCTGAGTAAATTTCATACTTTGACCACCCCTCCTTTTCTTATAAACCATCCAGGCAGGAGTCTGTGTCAGGCAGGAGTATTAAATCCCAGAGCTTATCTGTAAGTGCAACAGGTAGAGTGGCTTCAGAAAGTAGTCCACACTTTACTGTGTGGTAGATTTAATCTTAAATTGATAAAACTGACATTTTTTTGCAATCTATACTCAATAACCCACAGTGACAAAATTAAAACAAGTTTTAGATATTTGCAAATTTGTTAAAAATCAAAACTGAAACTGAGACAAAAGTATTCAGACCCCCCCTTCAGATTGTGGTCAGGTGCTTCCTCTGCTTTAATCATCTTTGATTTGTCTAGAACTCAGGTTGAATGAAAAATCAAGACAAAAGCCAAGCCATGAAGTCCAAAGAACTCTCTGTGGCGAAAGAATTGTGCTGAGGCACAGATCAGGGCAAAGGTATAAAACTATTTCTAAAGTTTTGAGTGTTTGCAGGAGCACAGTGGCCTCAGTAATTGTGAAAGGGAAGAAGTTTGAAAGCACCAGGACTCTTCCTAGAGATGGTCATCTGACCAAACTGAGTCCCTCTAACAGAGCTTCAGAAGTCCTCTGCCGTGATGGGAGAACCTGCCAGATGAACGACGATCTCAGCAGCACTCCAGAGCTGGAGAGAAGTAGACTGGAAGCTGTAATTGCTTCCAAAGGAGCTTCTACAAAGTTCTGAATTAAGTCTGAATACTTTTGTAAAAGAGATTTCATCGTTCAATTTTTAAAAAATTTGCCAAGACTCCTAAAAATTTGTTTTCAAATTGTCAGTATGGGTTACTGAGTTTAGATCAATGGGCAAAGATATCCATTTACAATTGAATCTACAAGGCCATATGAAGGGATCTGACTCCTTTCTGAAATGATTATAAACGACTCTGAAGCAGATTTTATGCTTGTTTCCCTTGATCTATTTTTTGCTCTGTTTAACCCAACCAACTTTTCTGTTATTTTTGCCTATTTAACAGAATAATTTCCATGTTAAAACTTTAAAGACCTTGAATTCTAATTTAATTGATGAGCTTCTTAGTATGGACAATAGGATTCTATATGAACACACTAGTCTGTGCCAAAGTTACACTGGTTTTGGCTTTCTCTGTGTCCTTCTCACTGTTTTGAAGTGGGCAGGGCTCAGTTGGAAAATGGGGATGTCACGTATTTCCGAGGAACCTTTCAGGATTTAGCTACATACAGCAAATACCACAGGATGTTTCTTCTCCAGAGGTTAACTTTTTTGTATTCGCTTACTTGGTTGTTAATATCTATTTTACAGTGAAATACTATTCTGAATCTGTTTTTTCTGTTAAATAATATTGTTTGACTTCATTTAGGTAGCAGTGCTTTTCTTATTTCTTTTGTCATAGTAACCATCAGTGCTTGTGCTAGCTCTGCTGATCTGCTTTCTTTAATTCAAATGGCCTCCAAACCTGGTTTTTAAGATATTTTTCTTGTAAATAGAAATCTGAAAAACTTGAAATGATTAGTATACAAACAATTCATTTGTCTTATGAGATAGTAAACCAGTTATCTTATTTGAGAAAGAATGATTAATTGATTAACTCAGGAAATAACCAATAAAAGAAAATGACTGTTAGTTACATGTTTGAAAAATTAGCACTTTCATATGCCACATGTAAACAGATTATAAAGCCTAAGGTGTTTTCACATGTTGCACATTGTCCCACCACACCCCATCTCTGTAACTGTAGTGGCCCTGACCTGGAAGCGGACCTCCTGACTGACCCGCTGGCCTTCCTCCTCGCTGCCGGAGTTTGACAAGGCAGACAGGCGTTTCTTCTCCGCGGCAGCTCGCTCCCTTATGTACTCCAGCCGTCTGGGACGACCAAGCTGCTGGGCTAGCAGTGACTGGAGCTGGGCACGCTCGATGGAGCCCAGCAGGATCATGGATTCTTGGAGAGGAGACACATACAGAGGGGAGAAGTGAGAAAAGAGAAACAAAACTAGCGGAAGAGGATGGGAGAAGTGAAAGGTAGTTTTGTGGAAGAGAAGGAAAAGAGATGAGTTGGAAAAGAGCAAGAGCATGAAATAGAGAAGGACCAGGAGGATGACAAGAAGACAATAAAACAGTTTTTTTTTTGGGGGGGGGGGGGGGCTGAAAGCAGGAGAGTCCAGACACATGTTGCAGCTCTGCAGAGGGATCAACTGAGTTATGTAAAAAGAGCCCAGAATGCATTGAATGTGTATTAACTAACGGGTTTATGTGTAATTGTGTGTCTGTGTGGGTAGCAGCTTGCTTGCTTTGAGTAATTGCCTTTGTGACAGTACGTGCTGATTATTTATTTGGTTAAATGCCGCAGCTAATTGTTCCTGCACAATTGCATAATTGAGACAGTGTTGGAATACCAAATTTGCACTTCAGGTGGTGGCGAGCATGGCCCCATCAGCAAGCTGTGCCCAGCCAAGTTTTTCAATCAATGAATCACTTTAATGAGCATGCCACCAAGGTCACTGGGATTTGTTTATGGTACAGACTGGAGGGACGCTCAACAACATCAGCAACATCGAACTCAGACATCGGTATGACATCAGAAACAGCGATAAGCACAGCACACTGTCTTGCCAACCTTGGGAAGCTGAAACACTTTTTCTCTCGTACTATTATTAAAGTACGTGAGTATTAAAGTGGTCAATCAAAGAGTAGGCTGTTTTGATTGTAGTAACATATTTCAAAGATCTGATGAAAGTTGAACTGCCTTAAAATTATAAGCTTAATAAATCGTAAGAAAGTCTGTTTTTCCTAGTTGATTACGTATTTACAAACTTAAGCAAAGTGAGCGGGGTCAACACTTTTAGCTTTTTTCTGAATCCTTAATATTTACATACTATCTAAATGAGGGTTGAAGGAAAGATCTGACGCAATAACCAGTTTAGGAGGTGCAAAAATACCAATGACTATGTCTTGACTTTCTACTTCTAATTTTTTTTATCTGCATCAAATATCAGGCCATAGTGCTTTATACAGACACTGTTTTTTGGAGCAGAAGTGAAGCCTCAAATGTGTTCCTTTACTTCAGGTTTAAAGCTGCATCACTATTTAGTTTTGGCCACACTGGGGCAACCAAACAAGCCGTCAACATGACACCTGTATAGTAAAACTTTACAAAAATGTTATGGTGTCTGTGATAGCAAGCAGTTGCCCATTAACACATTCAGCAAACATGGAACAACATTATCATTCATTCGAAGTCATATTTGTGTCCACCTGATTAATTTAAGTCCAATATTTATTCCTTTAAGCTCAGTTTTTGGTCTCTATCAATATGTCTGGCTCCTTAGTTGTTAAATGCCCCATTATGCTCACCAGCTTGTTGCTAATTTGGTTCGTTTGCTGTTTAGTGCTGGGCAGGTAGTGTACAGTGGGTTCATCAGAGAATTTTGCTGAAAACAGCTGCCTGCTGCCACTGGAAATTAGTGTGTATATACTGAATATGCTAGATCGTATACAGTGAGAAATGCTAATCTAAAACAAATTCAAAAGTGTAGTGGGTTACTGCTTTATAAGAGTATTACAATATATAGTCCAAATTATTAATGTTGTGACAAATAATTTTTAATGCTTCTCCCACTATATGTTTATCTGTGTGTGTTTGTGTCTCACCAGCTGATTCCACCAATGCCAGTGTTTTGAGGTGGCCTGTCAGCAGAACGTTATGCAGGTCTCTGTAGCAGCAGTTGAGTGTGATGTACCGCACATCCCGCACCATAATGTCCTCCACACGAATATTATACTTTCTGAAATGAGAAAAAGGAGGGGGGGGGATACATGGGATGAAGAGGAGAAAGATGAGAAGAAAAAAAGGTGGATCCATGACGGCATCAAATATTATTTCCTTCAAGAATCTGAACAAATACACAGCTGACCTTTAAAAAATTTAACTGACTATAAAAGCTTTGACAGTACTTGTGTTGATGACTTGGTCAGTGCATTTTTCAAAGCAATGTTTCTCAGCACAGATCTATAACTGATCTCCTTCATAGCTGTAACTGACAGCACATCCTCCCTTTAGCTGAACACTTCGTCCAACAACATGTTAAACTGTCAACACCCAACACGTCATCCGGCCATTAGTGGTAGCAATGGCATGACCATGTGTACTGTAGGGGGATGTTGGTGGCATTGTGTGAACAGATCTTGCCTCAGCAGAATTGTACATCCTGGTACACCAGTCATAAACTCTCAGCTCTCTCTTCCTGCCACAGCAGTCGCTTGCTGCTGTTCGTTGCCAAGCCCCATAGCCGTGCCAGGACACAGGCTCTGGCCAATCCTCCGCTCCTTGCTGCGGTGACAACTCAATACACTGACCTCTCTTGAAATACAAAGTTAATTTGATGACTATCCTCCCCAGCTCCACTTCCGAACAGCAGAGCAGAAAACTGGCCTAGTATCCCTCTTACAAAAAAGGCTTTTGTAAAGCACCAGGAATTGGCACCAGTAGAATCCTGGGCAACAACAAACTCCTATAAAGAAGGTCTCTATGTGGTGTTGCAACAAACCACTAAATTGTGCAACAGATACTCCCTACCAGTACCATTAAAGGGTCAATAAATCTAAAATTCTAAAATGATAAATTAGCGTTATCTTAACTCTATCACAGACCAAGGACACTGATATGGCAAGACTCTGTAAAACCCCCAATTCAGTTTTTATATTACAAATGACATAACGATTCCATGACAATATTTTTCATTTGCCTCAAAGTAAGGCTGGCTGGACGCCCTTCCACCACCTTGACCTCTGCATCCTTAAGGCTGGGATATGCTTGAAACAACTGGCTCATATGGTGTATTATCACACACCTGAAGGCAAAAAATGTTCATAGCTGTTCCAAGTGGGGGCACACTAAGTCTGGGTGACAAGCCTGCTGCCATAGGGGGGCGATAACGATAACGACACACTCTTTTCTCCTCTGAGTCTTTCATGGTGTTGTGCTGGTTTTTACACATATAAAGTGACAGAAGCGGTTGTGTTAATGGCACTAGGGATGCAGAGTTGGGTTTATTTGTAAAGGTTTTGAAATATTTGCCCCTTACCCCAGTTCAACTGAGGTAAATGTAATCTTGTTTGTGGTACTGAGAGCACTGACAAATGACACTACTGGCACCAGCTTTCATTATTCATCAGACTGCTTATGACAGTATAAAAAGTCCCTGTTAAAAACTCTTCTCATTGGAGCCCATGGATTTTTCAGAGTAACAAGGACACTGTTCCTGGAAAAGGATCCTGCTGATTAATTTTGGAAATCACACTTTTAAGTGCTTGGGTTGCCATAAAAAAATGAATTTCTCTCCATTAAAATGGAGTGGTAACAAATCTTATTCTATGTCAAAACCTAGGCAATAAAACTTGATAAAATACACTTATCTACTAGGCCAAATACAACTAGATTTAAATGAGAAAAAGTGTTTTTTGTTGGTAAATTGGCCCTTTAATGGGGTAACCAGTGAGGTCCTCATTTTGAATTGTGGTTTCTTCTCTTATGCCAAGTGCTCACAGTAGCTGTATTGCACATCCCCAAGATCACCCCTTAGTCAAACAATCAAGTCGAAAGTCGTTTTTTTAATTTAATTATTGGTTTGTCGAGATTGAACTTTTGCAGCTGCTGTTCTGTGACAGAGTGAGTGACAGTCATTTCTCATATCAGCTTCTGCATTGTTTTTTATTCATTGTTATTATTTTTTTTTATTCTAAAAGAACTCCAAAAGTCCATGGGCCTTAAAAGCTATTTTCCCCCATGACAGATCTACCGGACACCTGCTGTCATCAATAGCCAATGAAATAGACATGGTAAATCTGATTTATCTATTTGTCTGTGATAGAAAGTACGGGAAAAATATGTAAGCAAAAAGATACTTTGAAAAATAACCTCCCCCTTGAAGAATGCTTATTTTTCCTGATGAACTGGCAGCCTCTTTTAATTTGCTAGTGGATCTGAGGGAATAATGTAATGCATGCCTCTGAACTGACCAGAAACATTGCCAAGACTTATTTCCCTTGGGATATCAAAGACAGTTGATGAAATCTGATTGGTTTCCTCTTAATTGAACCCCCTCCCCTGAAAAGGCTGGGCAATACATCTGATCAGTTTGTGCTATCTTGCTTTCATCCTTGGCTTATAGATCTGAGCCAAGATAATCAGACTTATAGGGTTATAAATCCAGGCTTATAGATCATCCATACTGTCCAGAGTAGAGTGGAGAGGCTTGGGGTTTTGATGTGTGTGTGTGTGTGTGTGTGTGTGTGTGTGTGTGTGTTTGTGTGTGTTTGTGTGTGAGAGAGAGAGAGGGGGGAGTGGAAGCCAATAAAAGGATGGTTGTAATGATCCAGAGAAAATGTGATCATCTCCTGTGGCTTTGTTCCCTGCGAGAGGAGCAGAGACAACAGTGGACCGTACATGATTAAACAATCTGAAGTATATTTGGCCGCTATGAAATGCTAAGAAACACAGAGTGAAAAATAGAGAAATAAAGGATTGTGCAATAAATGACAAGCAGAGTGATGTGTAATTGTTCCCACATTTAAAATGCCAATCCAACGCTGGAGGGGAGAAGACAAGAGACTGGTCTGAATAAAAGAGGAAGAGAAGAGGTGGAAAAGGTTTCATATGCGCTAGTGGGTGTGATTAGAGAGAAGGAGTGGGTAAGAGCATGTCTGTGGTGGAAATATATGTGTGATATAGATATGTGTGTGTGTGTGTGTGTGTGTGTGTGTGTGTGTGTGTGTGTGTGTGTGTGTGTGTGTGTGTGTGTGATATCTGCAAAAGCTACACAGAAATAAAAGATTAGAAATCCAATTCTCTCCCTGTCCGCGTGGGTTTCTAAGCAAATGCACACGCCATGGTATGTGTGTATCGCACGGCCGGCGTTACGCGACTGTTCCTATGTGTCAGTGAGTGTGTGGGTGGACAGTCATGTGGGTGCGGGATGGATAACTTCCAGTTTGAGTGAAAATCACATTCATCTTAGAGGGGGCCATGCTACCTACAGTGTCTCCCGTCCCCTCCACCGCCGCCCCCTGCTCCGATCTCATATGCTGCATTTATATGACGCGCACACAGACACAACGACACACATACACAAAGACACAAAGACACACATACACAAAGACACACAGACACAAGGACACAAAGACATACAAGCTGAGTGATGGAGGCAGAAAGAGGCAAAAAAGTAAATTAAGGTCTGATGCGTAAGTGTTATTAAAGATGGATGATTCAAGGAGATTACATTTTTGTGGAGGTCTTTGTGTGTGTGGATGGACTGTTTACAGACCAACACACAAATATACAGAAGAGATTACTGACAGTTACTCAATCATCTTTTATGCCTCGGCAACTTTATACATTTTAAAACATGCATCATTATGTCGAGATAATTTTATATTTTCTGATGACTGATGATTATATCATGATTTATCTTCACTTACCGTGTACATACACACACATACACTTTTTCTAACAGTTTCTCAATCATCTTTATGCCTGGACAACTTTCTGCATTTGGAAACTGTGTTTATCATTCAATATAAATAACTTGAATGTGTGCTGATGATCGATGATCAGCTTGTTTTAATGACTGTGCACACACACACCAACTGACACACAGAAGATGTTTCATGTTTTACTGATTACATTTCTAGTTCATTTCACTGGAAACGGTTGAAACTTCGATTAATAATATTTTATGAAGTTCAGCACACCTTCAGAGATAGTTACGGGAAAGTTAAGAGGACAATTTCTGTTTATCTCAACTTTGATTGTATTTTCGTACCTTGGCCAGCATTTCTATCTATTATTACGATAATATCGAACCCTGTTACTTTCTTTAAAGGTAAACCAAATGCAAGCACACCTAAATTTTCCCAGACAATCCCTCACTGCACAGGACCGCTGTGTGCTATGTTGGGTCAGCGTGCTAATTACCCTATTGTAACAACACTACCAAAAGATCTCTCCATGTGCAGGGCAAAATTAATATTGAAAACATTTGAAAACTAGCTAAATAAAGGAATATTCCACTGATTTAGCATAGTACTGCTATAACAATGTTGGACTCAAATTGATGCAGCAGGACCAGTGATAGTCTTTTTTTTTTTTTTAATTCATTGCTATCTTGTTGCCTGCAATAACCACAAGGCAGCTTGGCACAATTCCCTCAACTCTTTTCAGGTGTGTTATGGTAGTGGAGGCTACCTCTAGTAGCCTCAAGCCTCCACAAATCCGGATTTCTTTCAGTGTCAAGGCTTGAGTCTTCATCCCCAAACAACTGACTCAAAGTGACATCACTTTATCTAATATATCAGATTTTGTCCAGCTGTCTCTGGAGCCACAGATGGAGTCCTGCTACGTCCAGTTTGTTTACTTGTACCTACCTTGTACTTGCAAAGCACAGTGTTAGAATTAGTGTGGGAATACAGTTATCGCTAAATCAAATCCGGGTCTGAGAGTTGGCCACTGGGCATTACAGGTAAAAGCTTATGGTTCCATTGTACTGTTTGGACAAACAGTGACCAGGGCCAATTAGGGAATGATAAAAATAAAGACAAACACAGTGATATGTTCAGATTACTGAGGAAAGGCATGTGTTTCAGCGTGTTCTGTTCATTTATTTCACAAGCTACAAAGACCAACTTGTTGGCAGAGGCTGCACACCATAAAATTTTTTAAATTTTTAGAATGTTTAAAACCTGTACGATCAGCAATGTCACTACTTTTCTAGATCTCACCAACTAACATAGTGACAATAATGTCACAACCAATTACTGATTAGTAAATCTATGAAAATAAATTCTAAGTTGTAATAATTACAGAACTATCCTTTAAACGAAGCACATGAACTCACTAATATAATACTCACACCGCTTCAGTAAGGCCTGAGAGCTTGTGTGTCCAGTCCCATGCATGTGAATGTGTCTACAGCATGTTAAGTGTTTTCCACATTACATAATCAGCAAAGAGAAAATATGCAAAAGCTCATTGAAAACAATGCTTACATCACACACAGCTTCTTTCTGTCTCTCCCACACACACTTTGCACACACTTGCACACACACGCACACACACACACACACGCACACACACGCGCGCACACTCACACGCGCGCACACTCACACCAGCACACACACACACACACACACACACACACACACACACACTAGCACACACACACACACTAGCACACACACACACACACACACAAAAACCCATGCACAGGACACGAGGGTAAGGATGTGATGGAGAGGCTATGAGGTCACAGCAGATAATAAGGAGAGACAGAAGAGGAAAGAGCCATAGAGATAGAGGGAAAGAGGAATAGATAATGGAGAGGTAGATAGTGTGGGTGAACCGAGGTGCTGAAGTAGAAAGTGAAGGACTCAAGTTGTATACAGAGGTGGAACTCTTCAGGGGACAGCCAGATAATGATGAACAGATGGAGGATGAAATAAAATTTTCCCTCATTAATCCCAATTTGTGAATGATGCATTCGAAACTATTATCTCCAACTAATGATTTGCCAACATCCATAACAATAATTACTTCCAAACAATTAAATGAAAAGCGCTTCTGTGTGGTTTCAGTGAGCTAGGAGGACATCAAGCAGCTGGTAAACCCATTCAGTATTTCACGGTTGGTATAAATTATGGTTGATGGCATTTAAAAGCCATGTCATGCTGGAACATTAAGCGAGGCACCTCCCACCTTGTCTATCATTTTGTAAAGTAAATTCCGAACTCATTCCACGTGTACCCTGAAGGTGAGAATGTGTGCTATCTAATGTTCAAACACCTCAATTAAAAGCAATATTTTGTACCTTTAAGGTTTGTTGTGTATTGAGTTTTAACTATTAAAACCTGAGATTATGACTGGAAACACATACACATTTCTAAGCCATGATATGTCTAATTAATCTTCAACAGTGAAAGAAATAAACCCCTGCAGAGCAAATAAAGACTTTCAATATCAGTCAAACAAAACCACTTGGGTTGCAACATAGACATATATAGTACATATGCTATGTGGACTGGTAAACTGAATATTAATTCATTCCCTTGGTATACATTTCATATATTTTATTCAGACAAAGCTAAACTAAGGTAAGTCTTTTCAACATGTAGTCCAGATTAAAAATATCTCAACTGTAATGAGATGACCTTGCTAGGGGATGAACAAAAACTTGACTTTTCATCTAGCACCAACAACAGGTCAAAATTTGTGTTTCCAAGACCTTAGTTCATCAAACCTCTAAAGAAATGCTGTTCCCATGCAGTGGGCCAATCAGGAGATTTGCTAGCTACATTTGGTAACATATAAGATGACTTCAGTGACTTTTCCAACACACAGTACATACTCGTGGTGTCCCCAGCCCAGCTCTGGGAGGTAGGGCAGCTTCTTGATCCTGATGATGGAATCATAGAGGGAGGGCTGCAGGGACTGGGCAACGGCATTGGCCAGGATCACTGCTATCATCACCGGAAGGATGTGGGAGATCTGACCAGTCAGCTCAAATACGATGACTGCAGTAGAAACCGTGTGGGTGACCGCTCCTGACAAGGCCGCCGCACCTTTGGGTGGAGGGAGAGGACAGTGATGTGAGTGAGAGAAAATAGAGGGACTGCAGAAAAGCAACTGTTCAGATCAGTGGTTTTTAAGGCCTGGTCTGGTCCGGTCTATCTATAGGGATCTTTGAGGGGTTTCAAGGACGTCATCCATTAAAATGAGCGACATCAATATTAACAAGATTTCAAAAGCAAAAAATATTTATAAAATTTGTAAAAAAACTGTTCAATAGCAGAACATTTGTGGTCCAGATCATAAAAAAAAAAAAATGGACATATGGCATTACTGGTCCAATGCACAAAACCACACTTCGACCTTGAAAATCAGTATAATCAAAGATTCTAAATTGTCATCCTGTTATCACTTTCCTTGACCAGACCAAGCACTCTCTCCTTTATACTTCTCCATACAAACTCTCTTAAACTCATATGGTCAAAAAAAAAAAAAAGACTTATTCAGCTAATATTTCCATTTTTTTTTCACAGTAAACTGTTGTGAAAAGAGCAATATTAAAGCCACATCAACGCCAACAGAGCAGCATGGGGCAAACTTAGCCTTCACTTCTCAACAGAGAAAATGGATGATTCCAATCCAAATAATGAGATGAACATTGAAAAAAAATAGTGAAAACGAAAGCATTAAGACAAAGTGAAAAGAGAGAGGAGAGCAGTGAGAAACGGATTGTGGGTGAGAGAGTCTACAAAGGCAGGTTTCACTGTTATATCTCTTAACTTAATTGAGCCTGTGTATGTCTGCCCATCCTCAGATGAATGCTGCTGCTCCCCTGTCTATCCTAACATTTAGTCCTTAAAACGAGCTCCGCTGCGAGTTGAAAGAGGCTCATCCGAGTGTCAGGCCTGTAAAGGACTGAGTCATCAGCTGTAGTGCACCACAACAACAACAACAGCAACCCAGAAAAACAGCCGTTGCCAACTCGCGACAGTGGTATAATCAGCAGGGCTGTCAACAAGTAGCACAGCGGAGGGCACCACAACACTGCATCTCATTAGACATGCAACCCCAGGAAAGATGGAAAGGATGTGGTTATGAAGGGACAGCTGGTGTTCACAAGACATGGAACAAATGAACTATTTTTTTGTTGTAGGCTGAGAACATAGTGCTATAAATTCTTTACTATGTCATAATCATAAGGAAGAAGAACAATAACATAAGCCACTTACTACTGAACTTTATCTGATCTGCTTTAATGGTAAATTTTCAAATTAAACTTTACATGTACAGTTGCAATCAGAAATATTCAACCCCCCAAAGATTTTAAGGATTTATCAATTAAGGTTTTCTCAAAGAGCAAGATTCGGATAACTTCTTTATGAGTTGAGTGATACATAAAATCAACACAGAAAATGCATGATGTGGTGTTTGTGTGTAACAGTATATTTTGTTAAGATGACCATGTCACAATTATTCAACCCCTTTATAATATTGTTGTTTTTAAAGTTGTCTGACATTTTTTATAGCCTAAAGTGAAGTTGAAACATAATTAAGACATTGGGAACTCTAAAATTATCCCTCATTTGCTTCAGCTGTGATGCATATATAAATCCCACCCATGAAGGTATTCAAGATGAGTTGCAGTCATGGAAAAGACAAAGGAGCTTCCACAAAAGCTGAGATTATTTCATTATGGCTGAAGGGCCTTGGGTATAAGATCTCCAAAAAATATTCCATTTCCCGTGTGGCTGCAAGACACCTTCAGGAAGACCTGATGAAGTCTGGTACAGGTGCTTCAGTGGCAAATATAAGACGTGCACTGAATAAACAAGGACTTCAAGGCTGGACTCCCAGAAGCACTCCACTCTTGACCACAAGGACCATCAAAAGTCGACTAGAATATACCAGGAGGCATTTGGATAAGACTACAGAGTTTTGTGAGACAGTTCTATGGACTGATGAATCCAAACTGGAATTCTCTGGACATATGGACCAGCGGTATGTCTGGCATGCGAAAGGCCAGGCTTATGACCAGAAGATGACCATCCCCACGGTCAAGCATGGAGGTGGGTCATTGATGATGTGGGGCTGTATTTCTGCAGCAGGAACTGGCAATCTTGATCGTGCACCTGGCATCATGGATTCCCAGAAATACCAGGCCATCTTAAAGAGGAATGCGATGCCTTCTGTTGACAAATTAAACCTCGGTGATCACTGGACTTTCCAGCAAGACAATGATCCCAAGTACACCTCCAAGTCAACCAAACCTTGGTTAAGAAAAAGACCCTGGAATGGCCTTCTCAGTCACCAGATTTAAATCCGATTGAAAATCTTTGGTGGGATTTTAAGAAGGCAGCATGGAAGCAATCAAACATCAATGAGCTAGAGGATTTTGCACGTGAAGAATGGGCAAAGATTCCAATCGAGAGGTGCAAGAAGCTTGTCAGCACTTACTAAAAACGTTTGTTAGAAGTTATAAAAGCTAAAGGATGTGCCACAAAGTACTGAAGCCGGAAGTTGAATAATACTGTACATGCGTCCGTTGTCAAAATAACTCAAATAAGTATCAATAAATTGATGTTTAATGAGGTTTTTTGTCATTTATTGTCATTATCTTTCATCCACATCACTATAATGTCTTTTGAGTTGAGGAGGTTGAATACTTCTGATTGCACCTGTAAATATATATGAGTAGTAGCCAAGTTGTATGCTGTCATTGGCATCAATCACTAATATGACCATTTAAGGCCAGTTCATGGCTTCAGAATACCCTTGGGAGGACACAGAAGGCGGATACGGAGGTGAAATGACTTCAAATCAAAATACGGATGCATTCCACCCATGTGCACTAGGAAAACTGATGGTGACAACCTGGCAGAAAGAAGAAGTCCTCCTTGGTTTGTTGAATTTGGCAAAACAACATGAAAAAGTAAAAAAAGTACTAAATCGCTTAAAAATAATAGGACCATGGGTGGAAAATAAACAGTTAATACATACGGGGCAGGAAACGAGCATCTAGTTCACTTGTCTGGAGAAACCGCAGTCAGCACTCTTGTAAAGCAGACTGTCCCAGTTTTGGCTGAACATCGACATCTGCACAAGCAGACGTGTGTGGAATTGGGCAGATGATGACAGTTACGTCACAGAGACCCACGCAGAGCCCTTGACAATATGCAGATGTAGAAACCATGGAGTGTCTCAGACCCAGTCCCAGTCTCTCCATGACACAGTGTGTAAACCAAAAGTAACTAGGAAGTTTACTTTTCAAGTGTATCTTCTATCAATGTCAAAAAACAGTATTAGTTATAGGAAAACACAAAATACGTTACTACCAGCCGATACTGATATCTGCCTTAAAAATTAGTATCAGTCAGATTATATAACCTGCTGACATTAGAAATCTAAATTTGCAGCTCATGCTCTGTGTTGCAGCACAATGTTGCACCCATGTATGCAGAATCTCCTTTTTTCTTTTACCCTAAAATGTAATAACTCAGAAATGACAGATGAAATTTGAAAAGGATCTGATAAGCCTTTCAAATTTCAGCAAAATTTCAGCAAGTACAAATTAAATATCTTCTAATCTCTTTATTTGTCCTTTTTATATCTGCTCATTACTTCATGCTTTTTTTCTTTTAAATTTTGTTGATGTGATATTTTCCATTTTCCTTGTATCCAATTGACAATAAGAACTGAGTGTCTACCATCCTGGTTTAAGCACCAACAAAATGCTGGAGATAAAGTTAGTGTTGTATTCAAAATTCCAAGCCTCTACTGTTAAACTGGTAATACAAAACATTACCTGCTGTTGCTTCACTGTTAAAACCTTTTCAACAATCAGGGGGCATAATTGAAACCGTTTATATGGTGTTTAAATACTGGAAAAAACTGAGTAAAGTGCACTGTTCTCTATGTTATATACCAAAATCCCAGACACTGGGAACGTGGCCCCCCCACTATCTATCCGGTCTCATCCATCATTACACCCCAGCAAGAAACCTCTGCTCAGTTGATTCAAACCTCCTTTCCATCCCACAGAGGACCAAACACTGAACCTGTGGAGGCAGGTTCTCTCTCTCTCCATGGACACTGAGGGCTATGCCACCCTCCAAAGCTTTGTAAAGGCATACAAAACTCCCCTTTTTAAGGTCGCTTTTAACTAACGCTCAGCTCTGTCACTGATGCTTGAATTTGAAAGTATGTCTCAGCCTCTTCTCTTTTGCCGTGGCTATATGTCCACTTACCTTTCATACTGTTCCTTTTCCTACTGATCTGTTCTTGTGTGTTACTTCTTTTTGCTCATCATTTATCTATGTAAGCATCTCTGAGTGCCTTTAAGAGCGCTGTATAAATAGAATGTATTATTATTTATAATTATTATTCCTTTATTCTTATTTTGCTTTGAAGCAGCTGCTATGAAGTGCTAAAATTAGCCCCAGTCTTGTTCATGAGAGAGTTCACAGGAGAATGGTCAGACTGGTTGGAACTGACAGAAAGACTATGGTAACTCAGATAAGTACTTCTCAGAAAGAACACGTTGAACATGTAGACAAATGATCAACAATAGTAAAAAACTACGTCAGGTTCTGCTCCTGTCAGCCAAGAAGTGGAATCTGAGGCTGCCTTTGACACAGGCACCAAGACTGGACAGTTGAAGACTATAAAATGTAGCCTGGTCTTGTGAATCTTGATTTCTGATGGTGTCAACAGCATGAGTCCATGGCCCCATCCTGCCTTGTGCCAAGAGTCCAGGCTGCTGGTGCTGGTTTTATGCTGTGGGGAATATTTTCTTGGCTCAGTTTTGGCCTTATGACCATGTGAATCCCTATATAGCCATAATTTACCATCCTCTAGTGTCAACTTACAGCAGGATAACACACCATGACACAAAGCATAAGTCGTCTCAAACTTGTTTCATGAACAAGACAGTGAGTACAATGGCCTCCTCAGTCAGATCTTGAAAGACTCATGCTGTTGAGATCGAAAGGAGGCCCTACCCAGTATTAGTACGGTATTTCTAATAAAGTGCTTGCCCAGT
>CM029116.1:23320299-23345299 GCA_016859345.1 Istiophorus platypterus
TTCAGTATTTGCACGCATTACATAAGAAGCGTGAATCGGACTGTTGTACAAGCCATTACACAAACCTCATCGAGGCAATAATCTCATGGTTCTAAATAGACTTTTTAATTACACTCTCTTCTCTGTCTCTTCCAACCCTCCATACCTCCCGTTCTCTTTCTCCTCTCTCTCGCTCTCCTCTGTCTATAGTTAGCTGTAATTAAGCCCGGCTGCCATGGTGAGGTAATGGATCTCCTTCTGTAACCTCACACTGCCGCCGTTTTCACACCCTGCACTGCACATACACACTCACCTATATGCACAGGTATTCACACGCCTACACACACCATGATGCAGACTCAGTGATGAGAATCAGAGCTGAACTCCACCGGGTGCGAGTGAGTAACAGATAACCAAGCAGCTGAATACAAAAAATAAGCCTCGTGGGAAAGTGTGACAATCTTAGGAATAATTCCTTATGCTTCTCTTGAATTCACTTTCCCTTCCTCTTTTAGTCCTTTTCTAGCTCCTAGCCAGTACAATATTATTACAAACTAGAAAGAATCAATGAAATCTCAGGAGTGTTTGCATGTATGAGTGTTCCCAGGGTAGCTGTTGGACATAATGTCAAACCCACACTGTTTAGATTACAATGGCATCTAATACATCTGTAAAGTTACAGTTACTCCTTAAATTCCACAGTAACTGGAACCAGATGTTCATTCAATCTTTTTCAGGATACAGAAATATTCTTAGGGTGTTGGGTTTTTTATGTTAAGAAAACATTAAATGATAAAAATTATAGTAAAGTTGTCAAAATGGATTTTTAATGTAGGCTAAAACAAAACTCGCCAACATAATACTTCTCAGACTTACATAACATCCGTAGACTTCTACAGGGAGATGCGCCAAAAAAAGTATCGACTGAGGCAGGAAAACGGATTAAATAGAAAATATAGCAACTACAGAAGTAGACACAATGATAAAATTAAAAAATAAGTAGGGATTTGAGTCTGTTTTGTTTTTACCTTAATAGGTCATGAAAATGTGTTAAATATTATAGTGCGCAAACACAACAGAAAAACTCCTGAGTTTGAAATCCATCCAGTCTAAGTTAGTGTTTTTGACATCCAAAATCAGACCTTGTGAGAATAGTCTCCAGAGCAGATGAATGGCAGCCACACAGATGTGATCACTGTCTGCGAAGTGTCAGTGGCTCATGGGTTTCCCTTAAGATGGCTCAAGGTTGCCGCAGAGAAGGACAAGTCATGTAATGTGCTCAGTGTTGGAAGAACTACTCTGTAGTATTAATACACTGTAGAAATGCTTGATTTTAAGTAAAACACTAGCTTTGAAATTTTACATGAAATCGAAATTGTAGAGATTTTATCTGCAAAATATACTGAAAGGGTAAAAAGTAAAAGTTCTCACAATTTGGAATGGCTCTTTTCAGCATGCTGCAGTATATACTGTAGCTATTATAGTATATTAAGTAGTGAATTATTATTATCAGTACATTCACATCCGAGCACCATTTAAATGTTGCAGCTGGTAAAGGTGGAATGTAAATCAACTGCTTTATATGCTGCTATGTAGCTTAATCTATAGCAATGTATCACTTTGATAAAGTGATAAAAGTGATAGTGTTTTGTGTATAAAGTCTTAATCTTCAGACTAACCAATTACTAGTCATATTTCTTGGTTTAAATTAGCAAACTACATGCACAACCATGTTGTACATCATTTAAACAGAAGAAACATTCAGTACCTGACATTTCTGTGGAGTGAATGATGATGCACTGCCTCTACCTTGTAAAGTCTTTATGGTGGCCTTTTGTGGTGGAGCCGCACTGACGTCATACAATTGCACAATGTGCTTCTATTATGACTTACAATACCATCTTTATTAACAAAAAACCTTTCTGCCACACGCGGCTAGGTGGTGTGAGTGTATGTGCACTTCCATGCATTTTTCTTCATTATACTCTAGTTGTCATAAAAATTTGGATGGAAAGTAAGTCATTGTAACCTTGATCCTGCTGCTTCAGAATGAATGTGATCCAATGTATAACTTAACAGGAGTGTGTTTTTACAAGGTTATAACCTGCTCCTTATGAAACTCCTCCTAGAGTTTACAAGGCCTTAGAGCCTGCAGCACATTTACTATGAAGGGAAAAAAAAGCAGGTGGATAGTTTTCAAGTCTGATTCCCTTAGCACTTTTCAAACTGACATAGTATGACAGTATAATTAAGATCTGATCGTTTCTGCCGAGACACATTAGCATTTCCGAACATATTTCTATGCCCTTTATTTGCTCTGTTACTATTTATATCCTCCTAACTATTGCTATATCCAATTCTTTGCAGCAGCAATGACTCACTTTCCCCTGGAGGAATCATTAATTTTTCATCTAATCTAATCTAATGTAATCTACTAAGTGTACATCTCACTGAGGTAGTGCACAACCATCAAAATGTACGAGGATCTGTAACATCCAACCAAAGAGGGGCTTCGATAAACTGTCAGAGGAAGCAGAAGACCAAAGCCAAGATCTGATGGGGATGCTGGTGTCAAACCCAACATGTGCTTTAAAAAACAGGTGTAAGACGTGAACAAGGGAACCTCTTACATGAAAACCTCCTGCATTAAAATCAAATTAAAAATTACTTAATGACCCACATGAATTTTGACTGTGGCTTTAATGAGACTTACAGTATAAGTTATAGAGCTGCTTCAGGGCTAAACTATTTTAGAAGGACTATTTTAGAACTATTTTAGAAGTTCAGTCAATATATGTGACCATGATTTCATCAGCAGACATGAAGAGCAATGCATGTCCCAAGCAAAAATAATAACAGCTACCTTTTTTTTTAAATAATTGTAGATGGATTCAAGCATTACTTGGTTCTTACTAGGTCAAAGCTCACTCAGCTAAAACTTTTTTCCTGTTATGCAGCAAAAGTTATATATGGCTCATGATAGTCTGACTAAACTAAATGGTATTTTACCTTTAGGATTGAAATGTGGCTGTAAATCACATAACTGCACAGAAATTATCTACCCATATACAGAACACAGGTTAAAAACTTATCTTTTTGGCGGATGCTTTTGGCCTTGTCATCTCTGCCTAAATCAAATGTGTGATGGCAGATATGATATTCAATTAGGAAACTAACTTGAGGAAAGATTTTATTTTATTGATAATGCTGCCTCACTCTTTATCATATTTAGTGCTTCCTCTAACTATCTTGATACAAAAAAATTTGCCGCCATGGGAAACACTCTAGGTACTGCTGCCACCACCAGCCTTACTGCCGTTAATACTGGCTGTCAGAATGATAGAGGTAACACAAGTTTAGTAACACACATCTAGCAATGCAATCTCCACTTTAAACCCTCTGCTCAGTGTGATCACTGCTCTCTGTAACAGTGAATGAAAAATGTGGACAGGGATTGCATGGGAGTAGTTTCACATACAAGGGACAATGTAAAACAAGAGATCTCTGGATGAACTCCAGTTATATAAGTAACTAGAAAGTATGTGTAACCATCAGTTGCTCTAAATCCTACAAGAAGTAAAAACCTAAAGTACACTGTTGGTATCTCTGGACATCTCTACATCCCTTGCATCAACTGTAAATCCAATTAAAGGCAGCTGGAAAAAAATTCAGATTCTGTTGTGGAGGAATCGTTGGTTGTTGGTGCCAATGGCTGGGGACAGTACACAGCCAAAACAAACAAACATGACTGATCTTCAAGATGGAATTATGTGAGTTGGTTAGGATGGATCCAATTGATAAATCAGCATAATTGATTTTGTAAAGTATGAGAGGTACAGACTGAAAATTTCTTTCCTGATAATCAAGTCATGACCGTTGTTATTACAAACCCATTTTAGATTATCGCGGGTTGTTATAAGTCTTGATTTTCTCTTGCAGCTGGCATCTGAATCTGAAGCTTCAGCTTCATGTTTGACATGTATTCTCAGATTCTAAGACTGTGTGGTATGGAGGCTTAGGTTGAGTGTGAACCCATTCCTATACCTCATCTTCAACAGTCTATTCAATCAGGCAGTTTGTCTTCAGCTTATTCAATTATTTCAAAAAGACCTATTATATTCTGAAGAGCAGCATTTTAGGTCATGAGAATCATCATTGGGCTCTCGCAGGAGTAAAAAAGGTCTCAGGGAGGAGGACTGAATGCGTGACTGGGCATACGAGACATAGTTCATGTCCTATCTCCTACTTCAAAGTTGGTTTTCCTGTAACAATGAAGGCAGTTATTCCCAATTAGCCATGACCATAACCCTTACCAATACTTCATGAAGTAGATAAAGATGCCTACATTTGACTAGAATTAAATGCAGATGGGACAAATCAGAAAAAAAGTATTGTGACCTTAGCAGTATGATATTTCAATATGATTTGTTCAGCTGAATACATTTATCAGTATAACTGCTGTTGAGCTATGTGATTGCGGTTATAATTTAAGTAGAGCAACTGCTCCTGCTGTAACACTTTAAAGGAAACACAAAAGCAGAGCTGGAGCTGCAGGTAAAGTCCAAGTAAAAATATATATATATATATATACCAATATATATGGTGCAGTTAGATTAATTGCATATTATTTGTATATCTATTATATGATTGATCATAGCTATACTGATAAGAATCAGAATCAGAATCATTAACCTGAATTTATTGATTAGACTTTACTGAAAGATGTAAGAACATGTTTAATGATCTATTTAATTTAAAATCTATGCTAACGAATGCTTTTCCAGAGTCTCTGAGATGACACTACCACTGAAACTGCAGTTATACTGTCAATACTTATCAATATATATGTGTGTGTGTGTGTGTGTGTGTGTGTGTGTGTGTGTGTGTGTGTGTGTGTGTGTAATTTTAGCAAATGGTTAATGGGTTTTCTCGCTAAAGACAGAAAACAACAAGAGGTAGAAGGGAGAAGTGCAGGATACTCAGGTCAAGGGTATCAGTTAAGACATACTATGCCAAACATTTATACTCTGTTTAATTTGTCAGCCATCTGGGAGCCCTCCTTGCATGTGTATGTGTGTGTTTCACATTCAGAGGACAGTCTATCGCCTGGGGCCCTCAAGGAACGGTCAGGGGCCTGTCTATTCCCACTCCAATTAGAGTCCTGCTAGCTCTTTGTCATACAGACACACAGACACAGACACACAGTCACGCAGACACACATACACACATACACACACATACACACACATACACACACATACACACACACACACACACACACACACACCTGTATTAATCAGCACATTTCTCACTATGATCTGTTGATGTGCCTAATTGCACACCACTAAAAATAGCATTTAACTATAAAGCATGCTCAATTTGGTTTGTGTGTATGATTTCAAGTGCACTTTCTCAGCACAGGTGCAGTGAACTTCACAAAGAGCGACATTTCAGCCTTTTCACTCAGGACGCCTATCTTGTGTCTTCTTTTTGCCGTTCAAAAACACATGTAATTAAAGTACTTATAGCAGCGTAATTTGCTGACCTGCTGACAGGAACTTCACCTTCCGCACCTCTACTTTCAAAAGTTTAGCAGCTGGAATGAGCGCCTTCTTCAAGTTTTGAAATGAAAAGGACCAACAAGATAAGATGGCTGCCATGTTGAATAAAAGAACCATTCATTACCAAGAAGGAATGGGAGAGAGCAATCGGCCCTTTGAAAACCACCAGGCTGAATCCAGGAAAACCAAAGGCTGTAATTAGACAGAGCCATTACAGCCAGAATTCGAATGCTGTGTGTCTGTCATATTAGATTCTCATGTGTGTATGTGTGTGTGTGTGTAAGTGAGAGTCAGTGCATGCTCATAGGTTCTGAGAGCGGTATGATTAAATTTGTGCAGGGGGGTGGGATTAAAGTTAAAAAAGTGTGTGTATTATATTGAATGTGACTCACCTATATGTCAATAATAGTAAATACTGTATCTGTATCTCTTGTAACCCTAAATATGCAAAAATGCAAGCACATGCGTTGGACTTCACCCCGAGTGGAATGACACTGAGAGCCATCAGATCATTTCGCCAAAGGACAGAAGGAACACACTGGGATGTGCACACACACACACACGCATGCACACACACGCACACACACGCACACACACGCACGCACACGCACGCACATGCACGCACACACACACGTGCACTATGCACGTGCACTACGCACGCACACGCACACAAAAAAAACAAACATGTACAGGGATGGCAGAACGGTTGGCTTGGTTGCATCAAGGAAATTTGATTTAGAGCAGCTGGCTTTACAAAATAATCCAAATTTGTTTCTGATAGTCATTTTTTGAGATTCATAACAGAAAAAAGGCTGAGAGAGACATTCTCTGTTGTACTGCTCTGAAACAATGACAAAAAGACAGTGAGTCTTTTACTACCATTACTGCAATGCACACTGTCACACCATCAGTTTCTGTGCTTACGTAATTCTGAAACTGGAGCCTCTGGCTAGTGGTGCACGCGCATTTCAGAATTTTTTTTTTCCTCAACCACACTTTGCTGTGCAAGTTGTTTGGCAGTAGTTCAGCTCAGCTTATCTGTGAATGGATCTGTGTTCTTTGTTGTAACACAAAGTGTATTTATCTACTGAAAAATGAAACCACATTTTTCTTTATTCATTTAAAGGCCCAATGAGCACAACTTTAAAATATTTGACTCTGGAGACTCCAAATGATAAATCTATACACAGGGGCTTCAAAGGGGCTGTTTAACTTCTGTTGGGCACTGGCCATTAGAGCCACAAGTTACCATTACAAGACCATGGTGAAGATTCATGAAGTCAGTGAAATGTTTTAATAAGAGTCTGGGAACAAATTATGTAACGGGAAGGTGAACTAAATATAACATTTCGCTTAAACCCTCCCCTTGACTGAGAGAAAAACTGTAACACCCTCCTCACAAAAAACAAGTATAAGGGAGTATAAAAACACTACTGAATTAAATTCAGTCTATCTTGCCATTAATAAACACAAGTGCACACACACTTTAATGTGGTGTATTCTGATTGATAGAACCTTAATGAGTTAATGAAATAATTATTTTTCCATAACCACCAAATTGCATAATAGACTAGAATGCCATGCCTGTTTACCGAACATCCAAACCATTCTTAATTTCCAAACCAAGAGATATCAACGTTGCTTTATATGACGCATTTACAGTTTTTAAAACATATTATTTAATGCGGTTCTGCTTTCAGTTAAGAGGCAGAATAAAGTGAAGTTGGGCGCTGCTACAGGGTAGTGACAACTGAAGTGCTCTCAGGAGAGATGAAGTTTAATCACTTAAGTGCATCCTTGACTCTCAAAAAAAAAAACGACCGCCTCACTTTAACATTCACTGATTGAGAATAAAATGCTATATAGCAACATCTTATATCAACATGAGATTTAATTATGTTTGCAAATGTGTATATGATCTTTTCTTAACCTAAACCATTTTCTGTGTAACTTTAGTTCACAAAACTACATTTCATGAATGTAGTTTTACTGCAAATAAACTTAAGTATAATAATTTGGAAATCCTATTTCAACAGAATTTCCCTAAATCTGCCCCCAGCCAACTGCCCATGTATTCACCTACACAAAAACATACATGACCACATAACCAAGCATCTCTGTATTCTGTAGCCACTCATCCTTTTTGGCTCCTTTTATTCACTTTACCTGCTGAATGACGTCCATAACACAGCCACACACTCACACAGGCACACACACGCACACACACGCACGCACACACAATGCTTCTCTTGATGTATTGAGAGGAGATTTAAATCCTTGTTTTGTGTATTTGGAAAGGACATTTCATGTCAGCTGAACAGAGCTGTCCAAATAAATAAACGACACAAAAAAATCCAATCTCATCACAACACAAGCAGAGCTCTCCTTAACAAGAGAAAGATGAATATACAGTGTAGTAACTGCTCAGCTTTTGTCTTTCTCTGAGGCTAAGAGTACAGTGGCTTGGTTCCAGTACTTTATATAAGTGAGTTTTTTTTTTTTTTTCACTCACCGAGACCCAGGGGAGATGAGCCAGGTGCTGATACTTGTACTGCAAATCCACCTTCCCCTCATGCCTCATACCTCAGCAAAAATGAAACCAGCAGGGATCCAAAGAGTTCTTTTGCTGTTTAGTAGACCTCAGATATACTTATGACATTTCCAACATTTCTAAACACTGTTTATTATTGGATAAATGGCTTTAGAGGATTGAGAAGTCTTGATGTATATACTGTCAGGTATGCGCTCTTTTGTGTATTGCCTCTATAGGTACGATGAGCTGTGTGATTAACTCTGCGGGATTATCTGGGACAGTTGTCTTGCTGCATCGAAACCATACCAGAGTGTGAGAGAAGAGAGTGAGCCCCAGAGGATATGAGCTACTGATTAAAATGTCTGTTTAAATGTAAGGTTAAATTATCTATAACATAACTGATGTATAAAAGTTTTAGTACAGACACTAGCTATTATAAATAAGTTATTCAACAACATTGGACACAATCAGGTGATATTTGTTATTCTAACCGGCAAAAGTAACTGTCAGTGGCAGCTGAAAACCTGATGGTTTTTCATTGCTATTTGCTAATAAAAAAAAATGAGGACAGATAAAAAGTTTGCTAAGAGATCTGTTAGCATCGGAGTTTAACAAAACCGGGTGTGTTACAGACCAGGGACTGGCTCCAAAAAGGAACCAGCCCTTTCAACTCAACCTCAGCCTCACTTAGGACACAACGATGAGTTTCAGTATTTACTGTGCATCAACTGATAATGCTCTCATAAACCCACACTGTCTATGGCCTGGATTCAGTTCCTTGTTTTGAACACCTTTAATATCAAACAGGACATTTTGAGCCCCAGTTGTTCACATAGGGTTGGGCCAAATAAAGTATAACACCTTGGTATTAAGACACTGTATGCTCGGGTTCTATAGCTTTACCAGGAAACCATCAGTTCTTTTACTGAGTGATGTGGCATCCAAAGTGGACTCAAGGTTTGAATGGCCTCCTGGGAACATTACTTCGTATCACAGTGAGTGGGAGATGGTCCTCTTTCCACCAATAACATGGTCTGCCTATGTTCTTGAGCTTAACTCTCCGAGACTTTCCCATAAGCCCTGGTCTGGTACCAAATAAAAAGGGCAAAACCTTCCCATTTTTAGTACGTTCACTTTCATCTCCCACTCCCCCAGTGATCTTCCTTTATCTTTTATGTCACTATAGCAACCAGCATCATACTGCATGTCTGGATTTCACATATTGCACCAGCTCATATCCTACAACACTGACAGGAAGTTAGGGAAGGGATTGATAATATATATAATGTATAGAAATTCAAAAAAAGGGTTAGGTCTTTTTAAGTATTTACTTAATTATTGTATACTTCCATATCTATTAAATTACATAAAATAACTTAAAGTATACATTAATATTCAACTATCTTGTCTAATCCACTGTGTAACCTACCTTCATGACGATGAAGAGGACCAGGGTGACAAAGACATTGACCTGCGGGTGTTTCCAAGCTTGGGAGTGTCCAATGTAGTCAAACTCCTCCGCAATGCCCTGTTTGGCCCATGTCCGGTTGTCCAATAATGTCACCAGAGACTCCTTCTGGGTGAGCTACCGGCCACAGGACGAGACATTATCAAGATGCAGCATCAGAACATTTGTTCCGTTATTATTAATTTACTTACTTTACAACAGAATATACATTATTAGAGTGAGTCGATTGATTGATTTGCTAACAGTGATGTTGAAACAGACAACTGTGACAGCTTTTTATAATCACTTTGGCTCAGTTTTTTGAGTTTCTAAAATGTGAAGATCACTGAATTAATGTAAGGTGCAGTTTTCTAGTATTTCTCTTTATCTTAACAATATCGGGAAGGCAGCATTGCAACTTAATTGCTAATTGATTAAAAAGCAAGGCGCACCAAAATGTAAGTAGACCCTTTGCTCTCCTCTACCCAAAGGATTTATCATATACTGTATGTCATATTCTCTTCTGTTTTGTGCTTCAGACTGCCTGTTGCTGCATTCATTTTTCACCTACAAAGATCAGCTTTCCTCTGACCTAAAACTGGGTCAAATGCACAAGTGTACAGTCTGTCAGCACAGGATATGATGTGCTGAAACTGTACTGAAAGACATAACTGGAAATTAAAGGTAGCAGGCCCAGAATGCACGACAACAAAGTCACCCAGTGGGTCAGTGTAGGCAGGTGTAGATTTAGACATTTAGAAGCCTGACTCAACCTCTCGATGGGAGCCAAGAATGAGGGAAATATTTGTGTGTACTGTATGTAGGTATAAGGTCAGAGGATGCATAGAATATTCCTTTTCTAATTCTGATAAACAGACAGAGGAATGGTGTGCATTATGTATGTATACACATATCAACAGTCATAAACACATTTTCACCTGCAATGTGACCACCTACCTTGCCTGCCATAAACTGTCCAAAGCCAGGGGGAAATGTCAGTGTGGAGACAAGTAAGGTGACCAATGCTGGATACAGCAGACGTCTGAGAAGGAGAGAGAGAAAAAGAAAAGTGAGATGGAGAAAAAAATAAAAAGATAAGAAAAACAAAACAGAAACAAACAAATGCTGCAGAAAATAAAATAAACAAAATGTATATATCAAATTTAAAGTTTTGCTTAAACAGCAGAATAACTCCTGTCTGTCTACTAATTCATCAGTCATGCATAAGTGTTCAAGCAGCTTTTTAACATTGTAGATGGTCATGGTTTGAATTGAAAAGTAACTAGAGCACTCAAGTGGAGTATCTCAAAACTGTGTTTAAGTACTGTCCTTGAGTAAAAAGAGTTAGTTTCTCTCAGTAAATGGTTATACTCACTTTTTCATGAGGAATCTGTTGATGGCCTTCTGTTTCCTGATGAACTGGACAATAAGTCGGTTCAGGTACACAAAGAGAGCCCCACCAAAACCACTGGCAATACTGCAAACAGTGAGAGAAATGGAGAGAGAGAGAAATGGAGAGAGAGAGAGAGAGAGAGAGAGACAGAGAAGGACTGCTTTTTCTATATGGCATAAAAAATTTATGTGTGATCAAATTGAAACTGGATAGAATAAATTAGTTCAAGCATAAACAAACCAAAACATCAATTATGACATTTTTCTACCTGAAACCACCTCCACAGGCTGTCCCCAGAGATTTTGGATATAATATAAACAATGTAAATGTGACAAGTCTCCACTGGGCTGTATGTTAATACCAGGAGAAAAATAACCCTTCAGAGAAAACAAATACAGGATGGAAAGAAGTAAGGGAGAGGAATGAAGTGTTAGGTGAAGAGAGATAGGAAGAGGGGGAGGAGAAAGTGAAGAAATCACGTAGGAGGAATATACTGCAGATACAGAGGAGGAAAAAAGAAAAACTGAGAAAAATAAAGACATACATTCAAAGGGGAAACATAGTAGAAATGAAAGATGAAAAGGGAACTAAAGCTAGGAGAGAGAGAACATACAGTCAGATGGGGAAGTGTGGGGGAGTCAGAGACAAAGCAGAACAGGAGGTTTACATAAGAATGCATTTAAAAACTCAGTGGGAGTCCTCTTTATGGCAGCAGGAAGGAAAGAAAGAGGACAGAGGGAGAGAAAGAATAGACTCAGACAGCTATGCAGACAACCTAATGCTTATAAATTTATTTTGCTGCATTATTAATTCCGTCAAATATCCCTGAATAAATAATGAACAGGGTGATGAAGGAGTCTTTGCCCTTGCGGTGCAGCGGTGCAGCTGAGGAAAACACTGTATGTGTCTCATTGTGTTATTTGTAGTTGTGCCCTTAACAGCTCCAAATGTCCTCCGTATGTTGGCTAGTTCATGACTAGGATTTGGGTTTAGGGTAAAGATTAGACTGAGAGTTACAGTACTGTCTGAGGCTGAGCAGGGTTAGGGCTATGCCCAGGTAAAGGTGGACTACTGCTTCCTTTAGCGGCCAGGGAGGCACTGAGGAATTGATGGGTGGGGAACAATAATTAACATCAGCGCTGTTACGGACCATTGTTTTCAGTATGATTAATATTACATTTTTTATTTATCATGTAATTGTTTGGCCCATAAAATATAAGAAAACAGTGAAAAATGTTCATCACAATTTTCCAAAGCTAATTGGGACGTCTTCAAATTGTTTCGTCCGACCACAGAGATTCAAATTACACTGAAGCAAAATAAGAATGTTTGGCTTTTTCGCTTGATAATCTTGATAATATATATTATAATCAATTATCAGATTTGCTGTTGATTAAATTTTTGTTCGTTGGCAAATTGATTGACTGACTTATTATTTAAGCAGTAAAAAATAAATCAAGTGAAATAAATAAATCAATTGAACGAATAAAGGAAAGAAATCAATATATTAGCATCTATGCTAACACAATGCTACTATATGTATCTGTTTATGTCACAAAGACTGAAGCCGGATTGTAGGGGAAATTACATTTGTTTCTTGTTGTCAACAAATCTCGTAAAAAAATTCCAAAACCATCGGTTAATTAGTCTGAAAGTATTGTATTTATCCATAAATATCTCATTCCTCTCTGCTACAGAGCTCCATTTTTGTCCAAAAGTAATTAGTAACACATCAGTGAGCAATTAAGTTGCATTAGCCATTGTAGTTTGTCCTGACTGGAACCAACATACACAGTCCTACTGCTGTAAATACCGATTACAGCACAATGTGTGTATTACTCTACCGTTAAAAATAGCTGCCCAAAAATTCACATTTAATGCAGTTTGAGGGACCTCTGTAAAAAAAACTACAGTTCCTGCTATTTTAGGAAATTATTTAGCCTTTTTAAAAAATTTAACTACAGTGACCCTTTTTTTCCTCCATCTTGACAATAAGAAAAAAATTGAATATCACCAGCCTTTTTCTTAAAGGTACCTTGCTGAGTTTTTAACCACTAGGGGTGCTATGGAGTATTAATTTGACGAGTGTTTTCTCTCTATCTGCTGCTCCACTGCATGAATAACGTGAAAATCACCAAGGTGATGAGGTTCACATTCCTGCTGTACAGTTTTACAGAATTCCACTGAAAAACAGTTGGGAAAATTTGCAAAATGGGTTACAAAAGATTTATTCAACATGTTAAGCCAGAGGGGAATTATTCTATTTTGGTGGGTAACATTGAGTCTAAAAGGGCTGTGTTTATTTATAGGAGCACCTTTCAGTCCAGTCCTTTTAAAACCTGAAAGAAAATGTGCTGCAACCACAAAATAAAATCTGGCTATTGTGGATGTACTGAGGGACAATGAGGGTGTGATATGATAAAGGTTTTCACTGGATGATCATCCGGCTAATGGGAAATGTTGTTGCATGTATTGATGTTGCATTCCAACTTCTTTATATATAATCACTGTACTGAATCGATTTACATATATGCATTTTTTTTGTGTGCTCGAATAAGGTTGTATTTCAGCCTCCTCTCCTCCCAGTGATTCTCACTTCTTTTTCCTGAAGGTGTAAACACTAAGTAAAATGGTGTGTGACTCTTCAAAGACGTGCCCTTGGCAGCATGTAACATAAAACCAATTCTATCTGGCTTAGTAGAATGAGACACTGACCGACTTTCCCCGCTTGACAGCAACTGGCAGGGGAAGATGCAAGTTACACCAATTCACTGACACAGTGTGAACTACACACATAGACACATACACACAGATGTGCCAGTGCACATGTACACACTAGCACAGTGTGAAAGTGAGGCTAAGCACTCTGCTGGCTTCTCTGTTGGCATTTTTAAGTGTACTATATGTGCAGTAGTGGGTGTTAACACCTTTCAGACAAAAGAAAACAGCCAAAAGATGAAGATCAAAAAGACAAGAAAGAAAAAGAAGAGAGATTTTCTTCTCTTCTGGAGCATACACACAGTTACTCATAAGCATGTGCTTTCATCTGAGAGAGAGTAAGGGAAGGAGGAGGAGGGAGAGCACCTCACCCCGCTATCTCTCCACCACCCTTTTTCTAGGAGCTTGTGGTCTCATTCACAGCTGTGGAAGAGCCCTCAGGCTAAGACGCGATGAAATAAAACCTCCCTCAGCTAGCTAGCAACTGTTGCAGGCTGAATTATCCATGTTAAGCGACTTGCACAGGCTCCCCTGAAGTAAAACCTTCACAAGCCAGAGGGAGTGGAGCGCCTGAATAATACCTGAATTTATGCTGCAGGCACAGTAAATGGGAATACCTGTCAGAACAACATGGTGGGCAAAAAACAATGACTCACAATGTTTCAGTGTATCTAAAGTTTCATATCTGGGTTCATTTGGTACCAGCATTTGATGACAGGGCAATTACACTGTAAATTTATGTTTAAAAAAAAATTAATTTTGAATTAATGGCTGACTTTGTTTTTGGTTTTGAAACAAATATTATATTTCCACCCCCCAAATGTTTTTATGAATTTGGAAACTGTACAATCACCTATCAAAACTTACCCAATGACAGCAAAGGCAGGAAGCTCCTGGAGGTCAAAGGGAAAGTCTAATCGGAAACGGGTTTTAAACAGGGCAGTGATGGTCTCTGGAGGAAGAAAAAATTCAGCCAGAGTTAGGAAGGAGAGCAAAACAAACAAACTAACCTGATTAACGAGAGCAGTGCAAATCCTGAAGCTGCCATGTGATTGGCTGTGAGTTTGAACCTCTTCCTCAAAACTGAGATTCTAGTTAGTTGTCTGCTGTAGAAGAAACAAAGCGCAACTTTTACTTAGTACGTTTAAGTTATAACCTTTTCTGTATAGGAAATTTTAAAAACAAAAAACAACAAAAAAAAATATATAGTCCATATTTTCTCCTGTTTTTGCTGATGTTGCACTCTGTGTTACTTTTTGCAAACCCCCAAATACAAGGATCTACTTGTGATACACGGTACCTTTTCTCAACTTCATTACTTGTGTTACTTTATTTAATTCCTTAGTACAGATCTAAAGACAATTATAAGTAATCCTGCTGGTCTCTTGTATTTTTGACCCTGCTGTTGTTACTCTTGACAAACTTGGTTAAAAGTTATTGTCTTGTTGGCATATTGTTACATAAACACTGCAAGTTGGAATATTGTTATCCACTGTTACTCTACTCAATAACAATTTGGTCAATAAAGTTTCTTCTCAGTGTTTTTAAGATCTTGGTGAACGTTTCATATTGAAAATCAGTAATATATCAAATCAAATCAATTAAATACTTGCACTTCTGTCCAATCAACATGCAGTACTGGATATTGTGCACATATCATCTCTACCTTCATCTCTGTTCCAAACAGCCAGTACTCTGAAGATAAAGGCACTGAAGGTAGCAGCAAAGAAACCTCTCCAATAGTTCCTCACGGCAAAGAATGTGGATGTTACTTCAATACTGAACAGCACTCCTGGAACAAACACACACACAAACACACAAACACACAAACACACAAACACACAAACACACAAACACACACACACTCACGCACACACAAACACAAACACAAACACCCAATAAATGTATGACAGTCAGATTAAGAATATACAGGATCCCAAATAGCATACAAGTCTGGACATAAAGAATCCCTGTGACTACGTTCTACTTTATGTGTAATGACAATAACATTTTTGTCTTTGTTTCAATAGCCACACACTTGACATCGATACTGTAACTGCATGGCAGTCACCAGATATGCACAGATAGTCTCCCTTCAGCTTCTTTCTTTCTTAACTCAGTGTCAATCAGACGATGTCATGTTGAACATTAAAATGACTGAGCAAGCACAGGCAGAGAAGAATATACATGCCGCTAACTAAGTGATGTTACTCACACAAACAATATTAGAGATCTGTACCAGCATGTGCTAAGAGTCTAAATTTAACTTGAGATAAGGATAAGATCCCCTCTGACACATCACTGAAACTGCTCCAACTATTTCGATGACATAAAGCTCACTATGTGTTAGGTTGTATGATGTGCATGTAATATTATATGCTGTATACACCACTGGTTATCACAGGATGTGAGCCTCACCTCCTATTGGTGCAGCAAAACAGCAGCCTACTCCGACGGCACAGGCTGCTGCCAGCATCTCGATGTTCCTCGACTCATTCTGAAACACACATACACATGCGGGTCGACTTTTAGTCAGCCTCTGGAACTTTGATACATTTAAGTACCTGCCCCAAAGAACAAATAAAAAAGGTGGGATCAGAAGTTAAAGAAAAAAGTGGCATGCTTTAACTGCAGGTAAATAACACTGGTAACTGCACTGTTCATACAATACAAGATTCTTCAAAGAGGAGGATGATAATGTTCTTAAGGTTCTTGTCAGTCGAGAAGATGTGTGTCAACACACAGTGAGACTGATAGAGGAACAAATAAAGACTGAGCTGCATGATTGTGGAGTAGAAGGTCACAATGCTTCATGTGGAATGGAGGATTTTTTTGATGACGGATCTTACATACCTTCATTCCTATGAGACTGGCTTCCTTCAAGCAGCATGGTAGTGATAAAGCAAGGTTAGTGTGTCTGTGTGTGTGTTTTTCCTTTGAATTTACACCAAGTGGCTTATGCTGTTCTTACAAACTTACATCGTGAAACTCTGAGTTTCATTCTGTACTGCTACTTATAGTCACAGAGTAAAAAAAAAAGGGGTGGTCAAGGAACATATTGCAAATACAGCTTACTATGACAAACATCTTCACCTTAAGATATATTTTACAAATCTGTCAGTAGGTTTTCTGCTTCTTGGATGTTAAAATCAACATTTTCAAAGAAGTATGTTAGATTTTTTTTCTTGAGCATACTATAGTAAAGTTTATTCTGATTCTCACCCTTGTACTTGGAAAACTGTTTGAGGTTGTTAAAACCATCTTGGGATTTGTTTTCCCTCAACTATCTTAAGCAGTTACCCTCCAGTGGACCAGCTACCACACCCTCATGCATTGAACTTCATGCAATAATGTTTTGTGTGTTATTATCCTAAACCTTTCTTAACTATTTCAGTAAGGTTTACTTATACCAAGTGTTCCAAGCTAGACAGAAAACTCTCTTGAATCATAAAATTTAACTTGATAAATGCTTTTGGGTAGATGCATGTTATGATGTTTGCAATATCATTAGCATTAAATAAAATTAACATTCATTTTTTTGTGCTAAAGCAAAACAATAAAAAAAATGGAAAATAGAAAATATATTCCTTGTTTTGTTTTAGGAGCCAAAAATTAAAAAAACAATTTCCTCCATTTGTGAAACGCAGAAATGTGCTTTGTATGACAGGTCATGACCACTAATGAAATAGTTTGTGCCTAAGAGAAAATTCAAAACGAGAAAACTGATAAATGTTTTCTTAAATCAGTAATGATGTATGTGCTACATAGGAACAAAACTGTTCTGCAACCGTTTTTTTTTTTTTTGTGGATTCCCAAATTTCCCAAGACACCAAAAATGTCAGGCTGGTATTTAGGGAATTGTTAAGAAAATTCTGCAGAGAACAAGATGGAATATTTGTGAATCATAAAAACGTAATTTTCCAAATATTTTTGTGTTTGAGTTTCAGTAGCTTCAGTGAAGAGTTAGAATAACCTGATGTAGAATGTATATGATAAGACTGATGATTATAAGGAAAAAAATCAATACTTTATTTGAAGGGTTTAAAAAAAAATTCTGAGAATGGATACTAGGATAGATATTTTGTTTTACTTCAAGTTCTTGTAGAGGGAATCAATTTGATAAGACTTCAGGAGGGACATGGACTGCAAGGAATTGTGTGACTGAGTTACCTTAATCCCTATAAGACCAGGCTCCTTCAGGTAGCATGGAAGTAAGAAACAAAGGTAAGCTAGTAAGGACAGATGAACATCACTTTTTTCTCTTTTTCTACTAATACTGCCTGTCATTGTAAGATTGAAAAAAAAAATCTAACTTTGTTCAATTTAATTAACCAAGCAGTGTTAATTTTCGAAATTGAGCATGTAGTTGAAAACCATTGCTGAACTGCTGTAAACAACTAGTTTCAATCGAAAGTAGTGACTGCTGTCTGGAAAAGTCACTTAATGTTAGTAGAAGACGTAATACGTTAGTTAGCATAAACATGATGTCATTGCATCATATTTGCCTACTTCCTACTGTCAGCTGGTTTCATACTTTTATCTCTTTGCTTCTCCCCTACTGTCTGTGTCCACATATACAGTAATTCTATTAAGCTAAATTCCCAATAAAGCTGTTCTCATTTACATGTTTTTCAGTTTCTGTTGTCAAACAATGGAACAAGTATGAAATAGTGACTGAAACGCAGCCAATAAAGACGACATGTTAACCAGCAGTAACTTCCAAGCTGCTGCTGCTCTGCTGCTAAAATCCTGATATTACAACATAATAAATAAAATCACCGTACACGTCAGTTAAAGACAACGGCTCTGCTGTAATTTCAGCTATAATTACTTGTAAAATGTTCACTCAGAGAGAAAGTCAGAGGCTCATTCACATCTGCCTGTGGAGGGAAAGTCTGACCTTGTTCTTGTGGGGCAATACCGATGACTCTCTTCTACGGAAAGACGCTGGGGTTTGTCAAAAAAGTTGCTAGATTTGTAGCTATCTGCTTTTTCGTGCAGCAGTCACTAAAGTGGTCAGAAAAGTTGGTAAATCTAGGGAAAAGGGCACTTTTGTGTTGGTAACGCTGCCTGTTGGGGAAACTCCAACACTCGGTCGGCTGACCAGTGGTGTAACTTAATCATTCAGA
The DNA here is from genome assembly GCA_016859345.1 of Istiophorus platypterus. Classification (NCBI taxonomy): domain Eukaryota; kingdom Metazoa; phylum Chordata; class Actinopteri; order Istiophoriformes; family Istiophoridae; genus Istiophorus; species Istiophorus platypterus. Next base: position 23,339,060 of record CM029116.1, read on the forward strand.
TGGTCTACAACAGACATTTGCATTTATAGTGCTGGCCCCTCTGTTGTGGTCCAGCTAAATAGTACAGCAGGCTATCTAAAAGCATGCTGAAACAAATAGCTGGTTTTTACAGCCCACAGGCTACATTAGCTCTCTTTGCTTCAAATTCTTGAGAGTACAAGCTATTGCTGCAGAGGGACACTCCAAACATCAGCATTAATATGCCGCAAAATGTATGGGTGGGTGGATGGAAAAACTAAAAAGACAAACTAAATGAGGGAATAATGGAGGACATGGAGGGAGAGAAAGTGTTTAAAGAGGGTTGAAAAATAATGCTTCTCATGACATTTAAAGTATATTGGTATGAAGCAAATTCCAACATGGATAGTCATTGTTTTCAGTAGGATAACAAAAGTAAACTCTTCCAACTACTGACAACCAGAGTCAGGTGTCCATCTAAATGATTATTATATCAGATTCTGGCATTTTTCTCCCAATGGTTTCTGATTCAAACTGTTTGTTAACTTTTTGTCTGGCTGAAATATCACAATTTTAAAGGCCATTTTAGAGATTTTCCTTCATCCAAAGACACTATGATGACAAATAGCCAATCCAAGAAGTGAGATTTTTATTTATATATCATGATATCAAACTGTTAAAGGCCCAAGTGCCAATTGATGATAGCTTTTCCTTCAAAAAAATTGTATGTGTATATGTGTGTGTGTGTTTGTGTGTGTGTGTGTTTTTTTTTTGGGGGGGGGGGGTAATACATTAGGTAACTGTTTTGGAATTTGTGAAGAAAAAAAAACTATCATCATCATCTCATATGCATTATATGAGATTTTAATAATAATATGTTAATATTGTTAATATATTAACAATATGTATCACTGTTTCTGTTACTTTCCTCACTCTGTCAACAATCAGCTGATCCACCACATCACCTCTGCATAAATGTATCTGTTTTGCCAATGAACTTGACTAAAAAACACCTTTTCCTTTAGCCTCAGGTCATATTGTGGATGCAGCACAGGGATTTTTGCAGCTCTAGCACCAACTCTTCCTTCAGTCCCACTGCCCTCTGTACTCTCTTCAAACTGTCCCATCTTCCCCCTATTTCATCCACCAAGAGAGGTTCTCACATCTTTAGAAAAGAGAGATGAGAGTAAATTTTTTTTTTTTTTGCCTTCTTCCAGCTCCAGTACTACTCCCAAGGATGGAGAAGATGGAGATTAAGAAAAATGAGGAGAGGAAGGAAGAAGATGATGAAGAAGAAAATGATTTTGCTTTCCTTCTTCCCTGATCAATCTGCATATTTCCTTCCCGCTTCATCTCTCAGAGCAAAGTTCTCAAGATGAAAAAGATGTAATTTGTTGCCAAATAACAGACTGATAAAATATTTATAAAATGGGTTATTCCTGGCTGTTGACTTTACGTGGGATGAAAGAAATTGATTCTTGAGGATAAAGAGAAAAATTAGCATTTTGTGTCTGTGTGCGCAGCTTTTTTTCCACTTTTCTTAGCTGAACAAAGGATGGAGGGACAAAGGCAACCTGGCAAATTCTTTTTGTTAGGAGAGAGAAAATACATCAGGAGCTCCTGCTCCTTGCTTTGAAGTATCAACAGATAAGACAAAAACAGATGTAAACATATTTTTAACTCTGTACATCATCACATTGGACTTAAAATGTCGACCAGAAAGGGTAGACTTTCAGCTTTCATTTAAGGAGTTAAACAAAAATATAGATACTATTTAGGAATTGTAGCCTTTTTTTATACATGGTCCTTCGTTTTCAGAGGCTTAACAGTAATTGAACAATACAATGCATATTTAAAGATTATCTTAATACTTGAATAAAAATGATTTTCAGTCAATGGTGACCTAAGTTCAGGAAATTATGGACTTCACCAAATGCCAAGTTTCCTGGCTATGAGATGCTTTACTATGCCTTTACTGCTCCTACCTTCAGTTGCTCCTTGTTTGTGGGTCTTTCTGCCCTCATTTTTGCCTTCAGTAAGTGAAGAAAATAGGTTAAGGACAGGTAATTGACTTGGCTGTTGAAGAATGTTCAATTTCTTTGCCCTGAGAAGGTCTTGAGTTGCTTTCGTAGCACTTTTTGGGTAATTATCCATCAATACTGTGAGGAACAGTCATGTCCTTTTTGCAGCATTTGGAAAGATGCTGAAAAAATGCCCAGGCCATAACGCGTTCTCCACCATGTTTGACAGATGATGTGGTGGCTGTGGATCATGAGTCGTTTCTTTCTTTCTCCATCCTCTGCTCTTCCCATCAATCTGGTCCAATCCTGGTGTCATCTGTCCAAAGAATCTTGTTCAAGAACTGTTCAGGCTTTGTAAGATGTTTTCTGGCAAAGTCTAATCCGGCCTTTCTGTACTTAAGTGTGACCAGTGGTTTGCACCTTGTGCTAAATCCTCTGTATTTACACTCCTGAAGGCGCCTCTTGATTGTAGACTTTTACAATGATACAACTTCCTCCTGGAGAGGGGTCTTGACCTGGCTTGTTGTCGTGAAGGGTTTTTCTTCACCAAAGAAAGAATTCTGCCATTATCCACTTTGGTTGTCTTCCATGGTCTTCCACATTTTTAGGTGTTGCTGAACTCGACAGTTCATTCCTTCTTTTTAAGAATCAACCAAATTGTTGATGTGAAGTGAAAGTCTGTTAGATGGGCTATTTTGCATCAGCCTTCCTTAGGTTGCTTTTTGCCATTTTCTGGCTTCATATTGTTGCCAAAACAGCAGTTAGTGGAAACCCTAAATCCAGTCACAGGTAGTGTATCATGTTTCACGTCTATTTGTTATGTTTTAGTGGTCATCCAACAACTAATAACACAATGAACACAAAGAAAAAAAATGGCGGACAATTTTTTTGTCATATAAAAATAACATTATTATTCCATTGTAAATTGTACTGTTTGAACCTCTGTATCGTTCATGAACTGACCCTTGATAAAGATACCTGGTACTTTATGATAGTTTTATTTGCATGTTTACTACAAGCAGCACTGTCCTTTGTTGTCTTATCTTTGAGTGATGTTCAATTCTAGCATATTTTTAGGAGAAAATTAAGTGTTGTCAAAAATGTTACAGCCCTGATAACATTCACCAACACGATGGTATAGCTTGAATACCTCAGAGACCACTCCCAGGGCGGAAAATATTGCAAAGCACTCACTGCTGCTTATTAAATTTATTCCTTTGAAAGAACAATCACAACGCAAGGTGACTCAGATGAGTGTATCAACATTTTTTTTCGAGTCATATCCTCATTTATCTTGATTTTGGCAGCTGGAAAGTTGGAAAACAATATTAAATGGACAAAAACAGGATTTTGAAGAGGTGAAGGAGACAGAGTGGGAAAGCTCTTTCTTACAGTATCTGATCTATGGTGTGTGCAATGTAAATGAAAAGTAATGAAAAGAAAATTGAATAAAATTGTTTTAAAGTTTTTTTTTTTTCCCAATATAGCCAGTGAAACACAGGGAAATTAAGTGAGCAGTTAAAACTGAAGAAAGAGTGAAGGAACGAAGGCCACTGAAGGAGAAAAGAACAATATTTACCTCATAAATTCCTCCAAAAAGAGACATGAACTTGCTCAGGAGAGCAGCACACAAACTGGCGATGTGAACGAATGGACCCTGACAGAAAGAGAAAAAGAAAGACATAAAATACTACAGGTACAAACATTACAAGTTAAGAAGCACTCTGGCCTCCCGTTTGTTGTTTGTCATATACGACAGCACATAAAATATCTTTGAAAAACACATCAAAAACAAAGTCTGCAGTGAATATTAAATTCAGGGGAAGGAGTTCAAAGTGGAACTAACAGGATTAAAAGTGAGAACATCAGAAAGGGGATGCTCAAGTTAAAGGAAGTGAGAGGCCAAACTGTGGAAGCTGTTGCCATAGTACAAAACCAAAAGGGCCTGAGGCTTGTGTGTGTGAGCATGTGTGTGAGGATAAAAGATATTTTCCTGCGATTATGTCTTCAGGCTATGAAGTCTTTTGGGGAATGCCAGACTTACCTGAAACTGTTTTTGCTGAAAGGCTGAAAATCTCTCCACTACATTATACACACATAAACACAGACTAGTGTACAGGACATAAACAACATCTGCACAGTGAATATGGGGATTCCACAAACTCTGGTGAAAAAAATCTTCTACCTCCCTTTGGGTTTAGAAAAGCTCTCTTTTCTCTTCTCCAGATTTCACACTCTGCACTTTACCTGAACCCGAGCCCATTGACATATTGTGTGCCATATAGTGCCAGGATGCTCGAGTGCTATTTTCCTTCAGTATATACTGGGTATACATACAGTATATACCAGGAACATCTAATGTTGGGAGTATTTTGAGTGTTTCGAAATTTCCACTAGGTTTTGCACACGTTTCAATGCAGGACATACTGACATGACCTGCTGGTACTGAATGAAAGTAAAACAATGTGTTTCATTATCCACCCAAAATTTTAAGCTGCAGCCTGCATAAAGCTGATCACTTAACTACTATTCAACTTACTGTGATAAGTGCTTTTTTTTTTCTTACAGTAAATAAACAAAACTCGCAAACTTGTGTACATGTTGTTTCATAACAGTAGCAGAAATAACAAATAATCTGGAACTATGTTGTCAAACATTTATAATAACAATCTGAGCCTGGCAAAAACAAGCTTTCTTAGTGGACATACTTTGACACAGACAAATGCCCCTTTGGATTACATTGCAGCCATTTCATGGATGCCTGTTATAGCATTCTAGCTCAATGTTAGATCCATTCCAAACCTTTTTATCCCTTTTAATTATTAGACCCTGTAACAATATATGGGAAAAAAGGGCCAAGGGTTAAAAATACTGTATTAATTGTTAAACAAAGCTGAAGCAGCTAGTCTCTCCAAAGTCTGCAGGCAGCAGGAATCAGGGGTAATATCCAGAGGCTAATGGGCGACCAGGAGCTGAGTCTACTGTCTGACTCTGGTACACGAATGAATCTGGTGAGACCTGAAGCTCCCGAGTCTCCTCAGCATTCTTCAGCTTAATGGCTGCAGTTTGGTGTGTACGGGAAGTTTAAAGAGCTGTTATCAGCTACAGTTGAGTTCAGTCGAGTGGGTGAGTTCATACGGGCTTGTAGCACCGAATGGTTTCCATAGCAAGTACATATAGCTACGGTAAATGTTGAGGGGAAAACGTGTCAGTCAGTCACTACCTGTCCTGCTCAAAGCTAAACTTTGTCACATAGTACTCAAATGAATTTATTAGACCATTTGGTATTATGATGATTTCATTTACATGACCGGGCGTTAGATTGGCATATGAAGCTGGGTAGACGGGATAGGGTGAAAGATTTTGAGTGCGAGCATACAGATATTTCCTGGAGGCAGTACCTACCAAGGGAAATGATTCGTTTTGAACTTGCAAACATTCCAGTGGAAATTGCTCTGTTCATTTTGGGCTAGCACTATCCCCTTTATGCATCAGCTGGAAGGAGCTGGAATGTGAGTAAGCTGAGGAGGTTGATGTTTCCCTGAGAAGTTCATCTATTGTAGCATGCTAGTAATTTATGTATGTGCAGATTTCTGTTAAGATAGAGCAGCTGTTAAACCTGACTTATATCAAGTATTATAACCTGCTCCACCAGTGCTCCTACACTCCACTTTGGTTTAAATAGGTTTTTGAAGACTGGTATTGAGTTGAATCATAGCTGCAGAGAGCTAGTATTTTTAACTGATGTTGATGGTTTATTTTGAATCTTGTGTGAGCTGGCATTCAAACCTAATGGCGGCTTGGTGCCAGTCTCGGTTCTATCGGTTTTATCACAAACAAATATTGAATGCTTTGAATCACTGAAACTGTTACCAAACAACACATGGTAGCTGTTGAATGTGGGTAGGGGTTTGCTAGCATTGTTATTTTGAAGAAGCAAAGTGGAGTTTGACAGCAATAATAAAATGTACCTTTAATGTTAAATTTATGTTCGCTTGCACATTAATCTCTGATCACACACAAAAACATAAAAGCGTATACCGAATGAGTAATATTCCCTGTATTTTGAATCTATCTAGTGAGTCAAAAATAATATTGATTAACTCATGATTGACAAAGTTTTCACATTTTGATTTGTGTGGGTGACTGTTACATGTTGTCCCAGCAGAGTATATCTTTCCAATCAGTGGGGATGGTCCAATTCAAGTGTATATGCACACCACCCAAAGGCATTTAGGGATCCATCGAGTTGGTGATGCTG
>CM029116.1:23347799-23365299 GCA_016859345.1 Istiophorus platypterus
CACACATTATATATATATATATATATATATATATATATATATATATATATATAAATATGTATATATATACATATATATATATGTATAGATATATATGTGTTTTCATATACATATATATGTAAGTATATATGTATGTATATGTATATATGTATAGATAGATATATTTATACATATTTCTAAATTTACACAAACGTGTATATATATATATATATATATATATATATGTATTTAGAAATAAAAGAATAAAAGTTCAAGTTTCAGTCTTTTCCTCATTGAACTGTTCCTCCTACAACTCTTCTATCCCTTCCTCCTCAACTGGATCTATTCCTTTTAACCTCTTCTTCTTAATCATCCTCAACTCCACTCTGCTATCCATCCACGTCAACCAGCCAGTTTCTTTTTCTCTATGCATCCCATTTGATTTTACTCATGCATACCTCCTTTACTCCTTGTTACTCATTCTGTGCCTCTTAAATCACATCTTTGCCTCCCCCTACTATAAATCAACTCTCCGTGCCTTAGCCTGTACTGTAGGAACAAACCCAACCCCCCTCCCTTCATGCCTCACCTTGTAGGCAGATGGCGATGCAGAAGTCCACCACCCAGCTAACCAGGGCCATGAGGAGTCCCAGCAGGATGAGGAAGATCCAGTCCTCCCCGACCCGCGAGATCAGGAACTTCTGACAGCGAACCGTGCAGACTACAAGGATGGCAGGATGACAAAATAACATGTTAGGACTACAAAAAACACACACACTAAAACTACATAACCCAAGTATTGGCACTGAGGTTTGGAAAATGCCATCAATATTTATTTTATTAGTCAGTTTTGGTAACAGGAGCCAAAAAAGTAGCTGTGTTTCCATCCAAAAGCTTTTGAAACTGGGCAACAGTAAACAAAGGTTTCTGCCCAATAATCCATTACTTTAGATTAAAATTAAATAAACTTTGTTCAGATAGATGAGTAGTAGCAGTAGCCCCCTACACTGATGAGTTATAGCAAGTTTGAAAATGGTAAAATCTAAAATTTCACCCACATTTAAATCTTTGGTGCTTGTTAGTGATGGATAGGATCAACTGAAGTTGGCAATTTGGGTCTTTTGGTTTTTATGGATCATTGATTTCCTAAAAATCTTCTGTAGGGTTCCTGGAAAGAACTATGTTTGATACTAATTTCTGAGACTGTCATATGAGTTTAGTTGTGTGGATTTTATGACAACTAAAGGATGCAATGGGGAAACCATTAGCTGATCGTACAGAGGAATTTGACTGAAAGCAATATACCATGTGAACACAAAGAAATATTCATTTTTAATTATACATTAGAAACTTTATTTTTCATTTATGCAATCTATAAGACCAATGGAATAAAGTGTAACTGTAATGGGTAAAGTACAATGATGACACTTAGGTACGGGAGGAGCTGCACACATTTTTTTAATATTTCACTTTTGTAAAGGCAATGGTTTCAGAAATTTTTGCTTAAAGTTGAATTCACCAAAATTACAAAATAAGCGAAAAAAATTGTCCCCTACTTACCTCTACTGGTCTCCAATTATATAGATATGACATAATTTTTGGTATTATTCGACCTGGTTTCTCGCTATCAAACGTTTTCATCGGCGAACGCAGTTTTATCAGAAACATATGAGGCCTGTGTGTTATTCTGATAATTACAACAATGTTACTAGGGACATTTGATGCTACTTTTTTTTTTTTTTATATATATATTTAAGGCTGTGGGCATCACAAACAAATTTCTATTTACTATTCAACTAGAAATAAAACATGGCTATATACCCCTAGAGCTAAGTGACGAAATAAGATTTTTCCAATTTAGGTGAACACGCCCTCTCAAGATTACCTCTTGTTTATTTAATAAGAAATTAGAAAATGTCTAACTATCACTTATCATCAAGAGTTGTGTCTTAGTACTTTTTAGCAATTAAAAATGAATTTACTTTTGATTAAAGTTTGGATGGAAAGTTAGCTCACTGTGATGAATAGGCAAAATGCTAAAAAAGTAATATGACCCCAGGAACCAGTACAGACTACTGTATGTCCAGCAGAGGTTACGACAGAACACTATGTTATGTCAGAAACTGAAAGATTATGTCATTACTTAGCGCTAAGATAAAATTACCTAAAATGTAAAGGAGCAGCAGGCTGAAGACAAAATGGACAATACTGATCTACCGCGCTAAAACTATATTAAATGCACAGCACAAAGGTCCCAGCAAATAGAGGCACTACACAGCAAAACACAAAACAGTGCACGAAGCACAATCAGATCTGCTGTACTCACCTGCAAGGAACAGGAAACTCAGAGTCATGGCTAATATACTGTAACACTTGGTGCAAGACATGCATACACAATTACTTGTTATCACTAATTGCCGATACAAAACATTAGTTTCATGGTGACTTATTACAACTTACACACACACACACACACGCACAAAGGTGCATACACACACATACACACATACATAAACACGCACACACACACACACACACACACACACACACAACTCATAATGCCTCTCGTTCAAACCAGAAATTTTTTCTCATCCACCATCTTCCAGGCCTGTCCTCATTTCCCTCTTCTCCTCTGCAGGGAACTGGTTCTTCTTAACAGTGGGGTGCCCCTCACACTAATGACTCTAACAACACACACATACACTCTTTTATTTCTGTTTTCCTGTTTCCCTTTTATCTCCAGCATTTAGAACCAATATTTATGTAACCCTCAATTTTTTTTACATTTTTAGTTGCCCCTTTGTATTTCAATGTTCAGGAGAGCACCGAAGCACTTTTTTTTTTTTTTTTAAATACCAAACCAATACCCCTTTTAAACCAAAGTGAGCATGAAAATGCAGGGTTTCTTTTAAATGCCCACTAAAAAAAGGCATCTGAATCCTTTCCTATTGCCAGTATATACGTTTCTGTTTTTTTCTGGCATTTCATGTCCAATGACGCAAGTTTCTTTAATGGATAATGATGGAATTTGTGGCTGTGATGGCACATAAACTGTAGAAAACAAGAAACGTTCCTGGCTATTTATATGCCAATGTCAAGAATTTGGATGTGCGCCATAGTATCGGGTGGGAAAGGGGTGTAAATTAGCAGGTCCTTCACCAAGCAAGCATCCTTCCACTTACTCTTCGCTCCAGCTGCACATTTTCTCTCTTTAAAGCCAAAAGGACGGACGACTCAGCTGTCGGTTCATTTTTATCAACAAGGCCACTCTGGGTTTACTCTCTGACATGTAACACAATTTTGTAAAAAAAAAAAAAAAAACAACAAAAAAACAAAAAAAAACAAATAACCCAAAAAATCCACAAAAACCCCCAACATATATTGTATAACGTATATTGATATAATTTGTTCTACAGATGTCTACTGAATCAAGTGCTTGTATCTCAATATTGTAGAGGTGTCCCAGAGATGTAATTATTTTTTTGCTTTTGTTTCTCTACTATTTACATACACATGAATAGATGAACAATTAATTAAAAAAAACCAAAACTGTCGACTGAACTCTGTTGCAGACCAAACAGCCCGGATCCATTTCTGCTGAACACAATACAGCCATCACACTTCTTAATTGTGTTTTTTGGCAATTAAAAAATTACTTAATGTTAAGTTTTATGTGTAAAATGTTTGTGTGATCACAAAACAGATCACAAATAAAAATCTAATCAAATCATTTTTATTCATACAGCCAAGTATCACAAATCACACTCAGGGGGCTTTACAGTTTGTACAGCATACAACAACTTCTGAATTAGACCTTTGATTCGGATTAGACAAATTTTAAAAAGTCATCAATGTTTCTTTTTTTCCTTTTGGTCTGTAACAACTAAACTGACCTCCGGGCGGTAGTGCAAATGCCTTGTCTTAAAATACATCGGGCTCTGTGTCACATGACACATGTAGGCGTCTCTATTCATGTAAGTGCAGTAGTTGATGAATAAAGAATGAACCTGTACTAAGATGCCCTATGCCTTTGAATTTCAAGGGGATCCAAATGTTAGCATTGTGCATCAAAGACAAAGATTTACCAGCAACTTGTGGGTTATGTTAATGTTTGAATAACTTCATGGGTAAGTGACTAAAATAGAATCAGAAACCACATTAAGACACAAAAACAAATACATTTTCAAAGTGGAGCCAAGACTGACTCCTGTATTTAACTGAGAGACAAGGAAAAACAGAGAGAGACAGAAAGCTGGAGAGGCCAAGAGGTGAATGATAAATGCTGCAGGGATGGAAGGAGAAACACAGACACACGATTACACACCAACACACGTTTATGCACACATTCCCCAATCAACACCTTCAGGAGCTGTCTAACCCACACGAGCTGGCAAAAGCTGTGACAAACAAATTCAGACACAAACACAGAGATAGTGATTTGTCTTTGATTTCCATCATTCTACAGACATGTGACAATTCTAGGAAAACAGGCTTTGTACATGTGTATATTTAGATTTATGTATTTGAGTGTGTGTGTGTGTGTGTTTGTGTTTGTGTTTGTGTGTGTGTGTGTGTGTGTGTGTGTGTGTGTGTGTGTGTATGTATGTGTGTGTGTATGTGTGTGTGTGTGTGTGTGTGTGTGTGTGTGTGTGTTTGTGTGTGTGTGTGTGTGTGTGTATGTGTGTGTGTGTGTGTGTGTGTGTGTGTGTGTGTGTGTGTGTGCATGTGCGTCATCTAACCCTCAGACACCCACAGGCTGTCTTCTGTTCCTGGACCCCTTCTGTCATCCAGACACTAGTCAGTGTAGATGAATGTTAGTGTGTGTTTGTGTCTGAGATCATGTGCGTGTTTGCACACATGATCTCCTTGTACTTTCTAAACATATATTGTGTGTGTGTGTGTGTGTCTGGCAGCAAGTGTAATCTTGTCTTTTTGGAGATGTAATTTAGTTAGTGCTGTCTGTGCTGGTATTGCTTAATAGCTTTTTCTGCAGTGCACACACATACACACACGTAGACCAGGCAGACTGGTTGCTGACTTTATTCTTCATGGCATGCAATAAGCTGCATGCTAGTTCCCAATCACTCTCATTGCCTTCTGACTCACCCTCTGCACCACTCTCCCCACCCCCCCCCTCCCCTCCCTGATCCCATCATCCCTCGCTGCCTCTCTCCTCCTTTTTCTTCTTCTGCTTTCTACTAATCACATTCAACCTCTGACTTTGCCTCTCATCTCCTCCTCTCCCTCTCAGGCCTTATCTGCTGCCCTGCACTCCTCCTCTCCACACTTGCTTCTTGCTTCTTTCTTTGTGCTCCCACCCCCCTTTCTCTCTTTCTATCTATTCTTTTCATTCTTGGTTGCCTGCTTGCTCACTCTATCCGCAGCGACAGACATAATGCCCACATACCTGCTAAGACTAATTTTGGTTGCCTTGGATACACAGTGCATCTAGCTCCTTGTCCTGGCATTAAGACACTGCTTGTGTTTGTACATACTGTATGTGCATCTGCTTATTTTGGTTTGAGCAATGTGTTTGTGAAGACTGTTTTTGGACTAAAACCACTGATATCAGTTATCAAATGCTTATAAAAATTCAAAGGGGAAATTCCAGAAAATCTAGTGTTGCACTCTTATATGTTGGGATGCTTGTAAAAGAGCACTGTCCTCCCATAAAAAATGACCCCATAGGACATCTGTACAAGCAACATATTGTTAGGCGACCTCTAGCAGCTGCAGTAATGATGCCAGATGTAAAGAGGAAAATTAGGTGATGTTGTATATGGAGGGACACAGTTCACGTTAGGTGGATGGATGTGTCTACAACACACCGGATGGTCACACAGTTACTTACTAAATTACTGTGCTCTCTCATCTGAAACCGATTGTCAGCATTGGTTCTTTTATGCATAATCACTCCCCATTAACCATGTTTATTATTGTAACCATGACAACGAAGGTCCGATATGCCTGCCCCTGGTATGATCTTCTAGGTAAAATCAGAGGCTACAGACGAATGACCCGTATAGTCGTTTATGGTGAAGGACTCGGTGTGCAAAACTGATTCAGCACAGCAAGAAATATCCTGGCATTTTTTAACCTAATAAACTCAAGAAAGACTGGATCCTACACTTCCCATAATGCAACATGACAGTGTCTTTCATTAGACCTTGCCTGACTGGTTAATATCCATGTCTTACAAACTCTACAGCACCAGTCGTAACACAGATTTTCTTATAAATTTGTAGTAGTAATATCACCAGAGTCAAAGGGAATGTGATACAACTGTTTTCACAGGCTAACTATTACTCAACTATTACTAACTATTACTTGACCACTAAAAAAAAATTCTCATGTGTAAAATCGGACCAGTGCTCCTCTTAATTCGGTGTTTCTGGCGTGGGTCATAGAAATAGTCCAAAGCTTGGAGAGTGTATTTTCTAGACTTACTGGTCTATTCTTTCAAATGACTGATCTGTTACTTTATTTGTGTTCTTTAATTAATGATTCGTTTAAATACAAATGAAAAAGAACATAAAATTTAACAATACCAGAGCCAAATTTAAATTAACTTATTCAATGCATTATTAGTTATGTTTGTATATATGAATGTTTCCTTCTAATATGGATTAGGGCTCCTAATTTCCTGTATTAGGAAATGCAATCATAAGATGAGAAAAGAGTTAGAGAATTTTGTTTATGCAGCTGCCCATAAATTTTTTTCATCCGGATGGTCAGGAGCTTTGAGGGCTCTCAAAATTCCTTGAGAACAATAGTAAGTGTTTTTAATTTGACCTGGGATTTTTTTTTTCTTCTCTGGAAAATCAGATGCTTGGTTTGTGACTCAAAAATTATCGTAATACATGAAAGGCACAACGTCGGTCTAGGTTTCATAGCAGACATACCCTTCAGTCACAACATTAAAACTGGTGACTGGTGTTGTTGCTGATCAGTATATATTAATTTATGAGTGCACAGGTAAAAAAAAAGACTCATAATATCTGCTGGGCTCTAAAAAATGATATGCCTGCGTAATGGCAAGCCACTGTAAGAAAAGGTCTTCTCATTGGCAATACTAACCATTTGTACATGAAATTTGTTGTCAATCAAACTGAACTGCATCCATTCTCTCAGGGATAGATGAAATTAAGAAACCATTATGTAACAGGATTCAATCAGAAAAAACAAGTATAGTATAACATATTCGTCTAGATTTTCTATAATCATGCTGACAATGAGTACAGAAAGTAGGAATAGTGAACAGACCCATACACACATCTTAGAGGAAAATCACTACAGATGCAGAGTCCCTGCTACCACTCCCATAAAAAATCCAATCATTTAAATCACCCCCTCATTTCTTATGCAAAGTGACAGCTCTACTGTATATGCTAACGGTAAAAGAGTCTACCATTAATACCTCAATTTTGCACAGTCATGCCAATGAGACCTATCTTCACTTTGTGTGTATGTGCCCCCACATTCATTATGTAGCCTCATGCGTAAGAGAGAGATTCAATTAGAAATGCCTGGCTGTGTTTAAGACCGCCAGCTTAATAAGATTAGAATTAATATACAGTAGATAGACAAAAGTGACCATTCAGCTCTTCTGCTTTTTTAAACAGCAACTTTGAAAGATAAAGATAAGGAATTTATAGCCAAAAAAAACAATTAAATTTACAAAGCAAAGTCAAATAGCGGTTTAGTGATGCAGACCTGGGCAGATTCTTATGTGAACATCTATGTTTTAACAGACTAACTTGATTTTGACTAGTTTACAAGTGATAGGATTTTTACTTTCTGTCACAACTTGGTAGTAATATTCACTACCAAATTAGCTAAAGGCTGATCCAAATTAAACATCAATGTCTGCAACAATGTTTAGAGCTGGTCAGTTGACTTAAGTTTTAGCCTTTCATCATTACAACTGAAAAACTTAAAGAGTTACTGTGAAATTAACTAGTTACAGGGTAGCAGTTATTGTTCTTTTACATTTTAATGGTTTATCTGATCAAATTTATGTTGCTGAGCATTTCAGGCAGCAATGCACAGGAATTAATATGTGCCAGGTTATATACAAAAGAGCAGTCATCTCAATGGGCCAGTTGTTAACTTTTTAAATATTAAAACCAGAGGAGAGACTATTGTTGTATTCTACTTTTGGTGCAAACACTTTAGTGTTTACAGAAATTTCAAACTAAAAATCAAACTCAGATCAAGTGGCCTTTGGTGTTTATCATGTTGGCGGGTTAGCCACCGTTTAAATCAGGTTGAAGCAAATCACAATTAAATTACAAAATGCCAAAAATACATTGACATCTAGTGTGGTCAGAATAAATATGACAGAGTAATTTGTCATATTTTGAATAAACTGCTGATGCATATGCCAAAATCAGAATTTTAATGGTAGGCTAAGCCCAGTGTGAAGAGATAGATCTGTCTACCAAGTGCATGGGCAGACCAGAAAGTTTCACAAAATGGTCAAATTAATCTACCTCCTTTTGCACAATAAGGGACTGGAAGCTCTCTGATTACTTGCAGCAATAATTTATGAGCTGCTATGGCAACACACAGGGGGTATAACACCAACATACCTTGCCAAGCTGGCAAGCTCAGGTAAAAAAAAAGAGGGAAACACTTCTTTGGCAGTGCAAGGTTAAATGAAAAGTAGTTTGTGTGAGACAATTTATATGATAACTTTCTCTATTTTGAGGCCTCTCAACTGTCTCATAGTTAAACACTTTTAAGATGGTTTGCATGTGGTAAACAGTAAAAATTAGCAGGTTTACCACAGCTGAGAAGCAAAGCTGAAACATTCAGTACACAGAATCTGAGTGTGGATTTACCTTTCCCTGATCACTTTAAGTCCAATAAAATGAATGGCTTTCGGTCCACTGTCATACACACTGGTCTGACTGGGTGCTGGGTTACACAGAGACGAGAGAAGGTACATGAGGGCCTGTGCTGGTGTTAGGGGGCAGGAAAGAAGCAGTGCAGGAGAGAATGGAGTAAAGTTGAACAAGAAAAGGGAAAACACTACCAAGACAAATTGGCCCCTTAAGACAGTAAAGAAACGTTTCTGGAGTAATAAAAGCAATGATGCATCTGTAAATGTTTCCTCTCATACTTAATATGACCATCTCCATTCCCTCAGCCTCTCTAACTCTAGCATTCCCTTCTTGCTCTCCTCTCCCCTCCTCCCCATACATCCATTCATTATTCTATCTATCCATCCCTCCTCAGCTCTTTCCTTCATGTTAATGTTTTCTCTATGCTAATGAGATGTAAAAGACGGTGGTGTTTATGTAAATGTGCTGCAACGGTGGTCCCGGGCGAGCAGGCAAAGCGCCTCGTCTTGCATTCAATCACTCCGTTCGCTCGGCGAGTTACGACAATTTTGACATCCCTCTTATGGCTGCAGTACAATGTCTGCTTAATGAGGTGTAATGGTGTATCTGCACAGGCACACACACACACACACACACACACACACACACACACACACACACACACACACACAAACAGGCTGGCACAATCACTAAAGCTATTATGCAAAAATAGTCTCGCCATCCCTCTTTAATCGCTTCCAAAGAGTGCGTGATTTATGTTTAATTTTTTTTTTAAGGCAGTAACACTAATACCCACACACTCAACTGGGACATATTTCTGAATTTATAAGTAATGCAGGGTAAAGAAGAGAGGTGTCATCAAATATCATCAAGTGGGCACATTATAATTTTTTTCCAAGAATCAAATGAGGCCACGGTTGTGGGTCAGAACTCTTGGTGAAAAGGGACATTAATCTGTTAAACATATAACAACAAAACCTGAGTTTGAGGTGAGATTATGTTTCTTGTGTCTTAATTTTATTTTTTTGTCTTCACAATGGTGTCTCACTGCTTTGTGTTGTGACATCTTTTACTGTAGATAATATTCATGCAGTTGAGTTTATGTGGGCTTTTTCTATTGACTCTTGTTGCTCAATCTCAACTACTACAGCTATTTTTGTGCATGAGGTTCAACATATTGTGCAAAAACTTGCATGGTAATTTGTAATAATAATCGTGTTATATCAAATCTTTTGCAGATATAATTGTAGAGTAGGACACAGATTACTGTGTTCATTGTCATTGAAGTTCTAAGTTGCTGTTATGCACAAAGGCTTTAAGTAGCTACCACCTAGGTTGCTGGTGTGTATGTGCGGCATGTCTTCCTATTATGAGCAACAGAGTATTATCTCATAATGCAGCATCCATCTGAGGCCAATTTACTGTAGTGTGTCAGCGTAGTCCTCAGGTGCAAAGGCAAGCCTGCCCATCAACCACCACTTGTTTAATTTCCTAACATCACAAAGAAAAGTCTCATGGTGGACTAAAGTACACGTGTTGACTAACGCCAACCTCTTCTGGTACCTGCAACAGATTATTACACAAACACCAAGTGGATGGGTTAAAAATGTTTGTAAGTAAATATCTATGAATGGCACAGTTTGAGTTGCAGTGATATGTTCAGGCTATCTCGTAAACAGGTGGGTTTCTACATGCTCATATTTTGCCAACAGATGCAGATGCCAGCTGTGGAGGATGGAGATGTTTTTTCATGGGTATCTTTATGTTCATATTCTGATACATACTGAAAAATTAAAGTAATAAACTGACAAAATAAGTGGAGGACATCCTATGATGTGGTATTTCAACCTGACTGAACTGTTAAAGGAAATTTTGGAGCGACAAAAAAAGGAGTACTACACTACACCTGTAAAATGAGGGTCTTTGCTGCCTGTGCTTCTTTGCTCCATGCGAGATTCCCATTGCAAGGAATCTATGGGAGCATGTTTGGAAATTATTAGTTTCTAACCATTTGAGAACTTAACATTATTATTATTATTAACAGTTGTTAGAACATTAAGCAGACTGAAATCTTGTAAATAAATCTGAAGGCTAATATTCTTCCTAAGTAAATATTTTCAGTTTTGTTTCATTGCTTTTTAATCTTGTCCTCCATCTTTAATCTCAGCACAAGTCAAAGCATCCAGCCACTGGCTGCACTTCCAAAGTCAGCACAACCTCTGATCAGAGTTAAAAAGATGTGAATGTTCAACAGGGTAATATTGAGCATTAGAGAGTTATACTACAAACCCAGGTCTTAACCCTCAAACAGCCTTTAAAGTGTATGACTCAAATGTCCTCAGTCCAATGGTTTAAAACACAAGTTGGTCCTCACAATGTGTAGCTATAAAAGACACGCACACACGCGCACACACACATGCAAACACACGCGCACACACACACACACACACACACACACACACACACACACACACACACACACACACACACACACACACACACACGCGCACACACACACTCTCACAGATCAATACCATGAACCTAACATTATCTTTAATGAATGCATCAGGGTCTTGGGTGACGGGATTTATTTTTCTCTCTTTCAGAGGTCCATCCTCCCCATCTGATCAGAGCTTTGGAACAACCAGCCAACTGCACCCTGACATTTTGATTTCATGGAGGGTGACCCCAAACTTCGCTGTCATGGCAACCTCCTCTATGCTTTGAAGTCAATCAATAACGATCCAGAAAGTGAAGTTAAAGACAAGTAATAACTGAGAGCAGTGGCTGTTATGATGTGACTAATACTGTACCAATATCTGAAAAGTTAACGTTTCCAATAGTTGACATTTAGTGCCAATTTTCAATACTGATTATTTAATGCCTATATACGTATTTACAAGAACAGCGTTTCTTCTAAAAATCTTCCTATCAAAGTTAGAAGGTCTCAAACAGCACCCGGACAATGGATATTGCCATATTTATGACCAGCTCAATGATTAGATTCAACTGAAAAGATAAGGTAATTGTGGTTTGAATCTATTAGTTTATCTGGAAATCTGACACTTAAAATACATTTAAGGAGAGACCATTGCAATGGGTATCTAAATGTTTTCATGACATAGGGGAATAGCAGTACAATGGGGATAAAATTTACTTTACCTGATGCAGACACTGATGAGCTTCAGTTTACATTCAAGAATAAAGCTGGCATTATTGTCTACAAATCCCAAGAAACCCCAACAACAAGTATTGTGTATGTATCAAGGGCCTGATGTCATTCCTCTGTGCCATACAACACCACTGCCGTCCAGAAACTATTAAAAACACATGAATGAGCCGCAATGTTGCACTGGGTGACGCATTCCTACGATCCAGTGAATACACACACTGTAGTTCATTTTGACCTAATCCTACAAACTGTGGTTAAAAAAAAGTAACTGAACCCTTTAAAATTAGGTTTGAGTTACTTTTAACACTCTGCTGATGTGAACCATGCCTGACAAAAAGATTCCAGAGAACTTAAAATCAAAAACTGTTTATTTGGTTTAAGTTAGAAAGGGTAACAAACTCATCTCAGAGTTTCTATATTCAATGAGTCTAAATCTAGACAAACTGTCTAATAATGGGGACAATTTAGTTGTGTCTCTATTATTACTAAAAGTGGATGCCCAGGTAAAATGACTCTAAAACAAAGATGCTCACTGAGGTAAGAAAGAAGCCCAGGGTAATAGCTTAAAGGAATCACTGGAGCTGGTTAACATGTCTGCTCATGAGTCTACCATACACAAGTCCTGGTGCACAGCTGCATAAATCCATGGCAGCACATCATGGAAGCAGCTGATGCTGTACACCTTAAGTATGCCAACAGCACCATGCCACTTCATAATGCTGCTGGGAAAATGTTTGGTGGACTGATGAAAATAAGAAAATCACAGCATGATAAATAATGTAAAAAGGCTACTGCAATGTAAAAAGGCTACTGCATGAAAACATCATTCCGACAGTGAGGTGTGGTGGACAGAGCTGCTTTGCTTGCTCATCAAGGGTAAAAAAATTACAGGATAATATGAGGGTGGCTGTCTGCTATCTGAAGCTCAGTAGAAGTCAAGTGATGACTTCAGTTAAAGAAAATCCAAACTTTGCAGTGGTCCAGTCCAAGCCCCAAACATAACCCAACACAGGTGCTGTGGAATGATCTCAAGAGAGGAGTTCACATCACACTGGGACGACAGACAGTACTGAGAGAAGGACTAAACACTGTTGGTCTTGGACTTTTATGGGATTCGTTGACAATGATAAGCTCAGGCCTTAGGAAAAAAACAGAACAAATAGCAGTTTATCATTCAAATTTGTTTGATATAGGTTTTTTTCCACATAGTTAAATACATAAATTACCTTATTAAAAAATATCAAAACATCTATTTCTTCTGTGAGCTCATAGAAACATTCCCTCTTCAGCATATGAATGTGAAAACAGCCTTCTAGTATCAAACTTTACATAATTCACCATTCCAAATAGTATAGATCAAACATATAAGGGAATTACCAGTAACAAAATAATAACAATTTTGATTGGCAGGGAACTTTAAATTTTGAGGTTTTCAAAATCCAGTAATAATAAATTGGCCATTACACAGTTGAAAAATAAAATTATCAGTGCTCGCTGGTGTCCATATTATGAAATATTAATGTAGTTTCTAAATTAGCGTGAACATCTGGGGCATCTCTCTACTAAAATACTTGTACTTATTAGCTGACATGTATGCCATTATGTGCAATAAGCTAATACTGACCAATAATATCAAACTGGCTGATTTTACCTAACTAATAAATCTTAGATGTTAGAAATAAAAAGGTTCTTACAGTATTATTTAAAGTCATGTCTGAATTAAATGTCCTCACCTATGAAGTTTAAAGTAGGTAAACAAATTGGTTTTAAAGCAGAACCCTGTATTTTCCTGTCTCTGTATTGTTAACCTTTTCTGGCTCAGGCAAGACTTGGTGTTCTGCTCCAGAGCTGCAGTCAACAAGACATGTGAGCTTGGGTCTTGAGGAGTTGTAGCATTTATTCACTCACAAGTAGCGTGAAGTGCACATACTGTGCATTGCTTTGCTAGGTTCACAGCTTTACTGCTGACTTCATACTCTTTGCATCACTGTCACACACCAACTCCCTCTGTTTCACCCACTCGCTACACACACAACTTATACACTGAGCTATTGCCAAAAGTAACTGTGCTACTTGGGTAAAAATATGCTGCCTCAAACTTCTCTAACTTACACGGAGATGGTAAATCACAGGGTAATTGGCTTGTTTTTACTTGCTACTGCTGCCTCTCAACGCTTAGGAAGAAAGGACCATTAAAGACATTTTCTTGAGCCCGAGTACAGTTTCCAGAAATGGCAGTGCATACGTGTAATGCTGCAGTGTCGTAACTGATCTCAGAACAGTGGGAGTTTGGTCATGGGCAGCTTGACTCAGCTCCCAACTATAGCTAGTCACCCATCAAAGATCCCATGACTATCCACAATACGCATGTGGAAATGTCAGAAAAATGCTGTTCCCCTCTCTGCTTCATGAGCCCCAGGCTTTGTCAACAAGTCTGAAGTAATGATTGAACACTTCTGTTTTATGACCCTCACTAAAGCAACAGTCAAACACTGGTGATAATGACAATGATGAACAAAATTAGCTCTGCATCAACATTGAGGCCAGGATGATGATGTGATTGAGAAAGCAGTGTAATGATTTCTCAAGTGGCAACACACAAACACCCACACACACACACACACACACACACACACACACACACACACACACACACAGAGCCAAGAAAGGCAGATGGTTGCACTGATGATGACAATAACAGTCCATCAACTTAAATGTGGGTGAGTAAGTTTTCATGCATATGATTTAAATGCGTTAGGGGAAACACATTTCTTTGTCTTTTGTGTGTGTGTGTGTGTGTGTGTGTGTGTGTGTGCATGCACGTGTGTGTGCACATGTGTGTGTGTGTGTGTGTATGTTTAGCCTGATCATAGAAGGGAGGGGTAAGTCATTTTTTTTCCTGGACGAACGCCTGGTGAGCCAAAAGCCAAGGGACCTGCTGCTAACTCTCTGCACCTCTTCTCTCTCTCTCTCATCTGCCTCTCTCATTCTATCTTCATTCATTTTATCTATCCATTCCCCAGACCTCTGCTATCAACCCCATCTCTTTTTTTCTTTTTCTTTCTCTTTTATTTTTTCTCCCTATGCCCCTCCTATGTTGAGTTTTCCTTCTTCACATCATCCTTCCATTTTCGCTCTGCATGCATTAATTTCTCTTACTCTCTCTATTTCACCAACCCACAACCACCCATCTCTCCCACTGCAGAGTCAGCACTTCCGTTCTGCAGTCCTCTGCAGACACACAACTGCGGTTATTTACAATTTTACACCCTGGTGTAACCAATTTCAGGGCATTTCCAATGCCCATACCTTTGCTATTTTTTAAAATGACAGCAACACACAAATATCCTCACACACACAAATAGAGTATAGTATATACATACTGTCTATATAAAGTTAATAGCAGTGTGTGTACGCTTTCATACATATGAAAGTGGTGATGAAAACACAACATCAATCTTAGGAGAAACAAAGAGTATTAAAAGTTGCAAGGGAATGCAAAAAACAAAAACACACTGCACACAGTTGATGAAAAAACCTACAGATACGTAAGTGTATTCGTATGTGTGTGTGTGTGTGTGTGTGTGTGTGCGTGTGTGTTTGAGAGAGACAGAGATTTCGACCATAGCACATTTGTCTGTTCTTAAGCAGAAGCAAGAAGGGAGACATTGATCATCATGCTTGTCTGCAGCTTGCACTGCCTAATCAGAACCATTCATCTCCCGTATCACACACAGATACACACACACACACGTAAACATACAAACACACATACACACACAAACCCACAAACCCACAAATACACAAACACAAACACACTTGTCTTACATTAGTTGTGAGGACACTCATTCACATAATTTCTTTCCTAGCCCCTCACCCTTACTCCAACCTAAACCTGATTCTAACCTGAACCAAGTCCTGACCCTCAGCAGCCCTTTGAAGTTGTGAGGACTGGGCAAAATGTCCTCACAACAATGGTTTAAGATCAGAATTTGTCCACACAACCATAGAAAGAGATGTAAAACACACAAATAAACACAGACACACACACTGCTCAACTATGATATTCACAGCTCTTTACTATATATATTAGGCTGGAGTTAGTCCTCTCTGGCACAGAAACACGGAGCGGAGTGGGAATATTATGCACAAATAGATATTTTTCATGTTGACTGCTGATTAATATGAAGCCACAAGGTGAGTGTGTCCGTGTCTTTGAGTGGGTGGGTGAGTGTGTATGTTAGTGTGTGTGTGTGCGTGTGTGTGTGTGTTTGTGGGCACTACTGTGCAAACTGTAGGATTGTTTGACTTCACCATATGCTTTTATTTTTCCGTTTTTTTTCCCCTCAGACACACACACACTCACAGTTAGAATCCACAGGGACAAAGCATGTGATTTTCTAATTGATGTTGGCATTACTACATTAAAAAGCGAGGGAGGAGGGGACTGTTCTCAAGCACTTGATAAAGTTGGAGCAACACTTAATTACCGCTTATTAAAGATTAATGAAGGTGTAGTACTGCAGCTGTATTAGCTGTAGCAGCATGGTGTATGTAAGGACTGAGGGACTGGTAGTTGTAGGGGTGGACCGGGAATGATAAGGATGTTTTTTGTTTACTTGTTTACCAGAGACAAAATCCTGGGCTGGGGCTTCCAGAACATACGGATACCCTGACCCTGGAGAACAGATAGACCACATAAAAAAGTTAAACAGAAGCAGTGTCCCTGTATGTGTGTGTGTGTGGTTGTGTGTGTGTGTGTGTGTGTGTGTGTGTGTGTGCGTGTTTGTATTAATGAATGAATTAATGAATACACCATTTCTCCCCTGCAAAATGCATCCTTCATTTCAAACAAGTTTACTTTCCTACATCATAAAAAGAAAAGAAAAACCTCTCTCTCTCTATCCATTTTTCTTCAAAACATTATTAGTTTCTGATTGATGTGGGTCTTATGCAAACTCAGCAACAAGACAAATGAATGAGCAGTGGAGGAGAGAAGAGAAAAGGGAAACGGGAGTGATGGAAGAATACAAACCCTGAGAAAGAAATGCATAAGGGTTGGCAGAGTAATGATGAGGAAAAGAGGAGGAGGAGGGGGTGGGAGATAAGGACAGAGAAAATAAGATGGTGAAGAAGGAATATAGAAGGTGAAGTGAAATAAAAGACAGGAATTTTAATAAAATGATGAAGGATTTAGCACTCATGTGGTTGACTTATTAGTATGATCACATATGATAGACCACGATATTATTATTGATAGACAAGGGCTGCAGGGATAGATCTTCATGGGAGATGGTAAAATAGTTGACTGATACTGTACATTAATAATGATAATGCTTAAAAGGTTCTTATGGCTGAGTACAACTACATTATAATGTCTTATCCATGTATTATATATTTATTACTTATAATTTCTCAACAAGGGGACTTAAAGTAGAGTTTTGCCAAATATTGCATAGAGCATCCTGCAACAGGCAGGTCATCGGCTAACAATATTTTGTGA